>SNQJ01S0054985.1:0-19064 GCA_010110895.2 Picea sitchensis | reverse complement strand
CTTGGATTGTGCAGGGGAGTTTGTGTTCTGTAGTCGGGAAGGGTTAGTATAGGGGGCACCGATTTGCTGGGGGTTTTGGGCACAGGGGCCAGGATATCCATATGGTATCCTGGAGCTAGGTAGTTTTCCTAGTTGGCAGGGTGGAAACTCGGTTTTGTGCAGAGTTGGTCCGTGGCTTCAAGCTGGGCAAGGTAGTAGTAGGAAGGTCAACAAGGCAAGTGGAAAGCGGAGGGTTAGCATCAGACCAAGGTATTTTAAATTTCGTATTTGTTTATTCTGTTATGAATTTTATTATTCGCTGGTCAATTTATATGCGTATGTACTGAATTTATAAGAAATTACCGAGTTTCATAAATCAAGTAGAAGTTATTATTTTGTTTGTGGAATTAATTGATGTTAAATTTATTCGGCTACTACATCAGTCATCATTCACATAAAATATTGGGTAACAAAAACCCACGTTAATCCCAGTCTAACTCTGTATTAACTAAGCGATGTCTCAACGAAAACTTTATTTGGACAGTAAGTTAATTGCAGAGAAATAGTTGTAGTTAACATGTTCCAATTAGTCATGTCATGAAGGATTGTCATTAACTTCGTGTTTCTTGTTATGGGAAGAAGGGTTTACTTGTCAGAAAGGAGTTAAGGCTCTGCTCCTGCGATTAATGGCGGTCCTGAGTGTGTGATTTGCGATGGTTTTCATCTAACCCTTCCTCCATTCTAGTTGTGCCAACTGTGACCTCATCACATTGCCAGACCAACCTTTGTACCCTCAACATTTAATCGTCATAGAAAGAAATCCTATTAGGGTTAATCAAGTTTTCTATTGTCATTGTGAAGCCCTTCGAAATGGCTCTGCATGTTATTTTCTCAGCAGGGGAGACCATCGACTTGGAGGACATTAATCGGTGGAACAAACAACGTTTTTCCATCTTCCCTGGTAAGTTTAAGATTCTACTATGTTTTAAATAATAGAGTGGAACTTTAGAGGTTCGTTAGTGTGGAAGAAATATTCGTCCTATAACTCTCAATATAACTTTAAATTAAAATCCCCCCTTATCACCATTCCTTGTAACTTTCTGGATTGTTCTCGCTCCTGGATAAGTTGGAATATTAAGTTGTTTCATCATCAATCTCTCTTAAGGAATCGACATTCCACGCCTTGTTCTAAATCACAAAATTTTCACCTGCATAATTTTTTGTTTGTAAAATCATTCTTAGGGTTTCGTTAATTTTCTGGTGTTGTTATTCTTTATGGTCTCTCTGTTGTTTGCATGTTGAGGCCTGATGTTGGACTTTTGTGAAGCTATGTGGGGTTTTCATATGGATTTGAATGTACGCACTGTGTATAGCACATTATATATTTTTTCTTTTTGTCTCTTTGTAAACGAAGAATCCACCCTTTTGGTATTTTTCATCAGACCCAGATATAAATGCTTCCTTAATAGCTATTGCATTCTTGTCTGGTACCATTAAAAATATGACTTATGTGTTCTTGAACAGTTCATTAAAAATAACCTACGACATATAACATTTGAGTTTGTAGAGTTTCCTAGACTTAAGTATGTCTCTTACTGTCATTGTCATTGTCTACAGGTAGTACACACCATTTTTAAGTTTGGTAAAAGTTCAGCAGAAGGTTAACTCTGTATTTATCGTTGAATTATAAGTGCCCTCTGCAATATAGACAGTCGATTCAGGAAAGGTTTTAATATCCATATTTAGATATAGCATTTGTTCTGTGTGTATGTTTACAATATGCCTTCAGCCTGCTCGCACGACATGTCTTATACAATGTATATTTTAAATGCTAGCACTGTTGTTTGTTTCATTTCATAAAGAAAATGATTATAAGTTTTGATGCCAACACTAATGATGGGACCCTGTTGATGCGAGGGTATCCATCAAGAGTTCCTTGAACTACTCTCCCCTTGACTTGGAATCATCCATTCAACTAGAACGCAACAAGTGAAGGGATTCGAGTCTCCAAGTCATAAGTTAAGTACCACTATGGAAAAAACTATTACTATCATTTATCATTTAGTTGAAGGTTCGCTAACTTTACTTTCGTATATTTTACTAATGTTACAAATGATAATTCCTTGCAGAGATTTCAACCACACAAGGTTTCAGATGACGGTTCCTATCATTCGTGCAAAAGGTATTCGGGTTTCGTGCACAATAACTCTTAGGATTAGCTTTCCAAGTTCTATATATGAAGGCCATGGTTCTGTTCCAGCTTTACTATTTCGTCCCGATTTCCTGTATTGGTTGACTAATGGGTAAACCCTATTTTCATGTCGATATCTCAACATTGGAAGATAACACAGTAATTGTGTGAGGTTGGAGACATTTTGATTTTGGTCTGATAGGATATGTATTACAAACCTTAAAGGGTTTAATCACCAGATTATTTCTCTTGTATAATTCTATTTGAAATACTAGGGTTAGCTAATTTAAAACCAGTCTTAATAGTACTATAGTTCTTTATATTACCTAGACTATTTACAAAGAAGGCATGTCATCCTGTATACTTCTAGAAAATATGTTTCCCCGGATTTAGTTTTGTTACTTCTGTATTATTATATTCAGAAAAACTTCGTTGTAGTCAACAGAACTATCGTTTTCTTTATTTTAGTACTATCTGATTCACACTGAGGTTGAATGATTTATTACTCGCTAATAAATTTATGATATTTCGAAACTTTTCAGGAATGTGTATATACATTAAAGGGTTCTGTATTTTTATTTTCCTGGATTCATCGGGCTTTCACCCCTCTATCATTTTGTTTACAGAACCTTGTTTGTGTTAAAGGATTCGATTCATTTTCTTTAAATCCTATTTATCTTCTAGAAACCCTATTAAGACTAGTTATATTGTTTGTCTTCCATCATATTTTTTCCATGCGGCGATATTATAGTAGTGTTGTTTCTCTATATAACTTATTACAATAATATGTGAATATAAAATTATTCCATTCTGGTATTCCCTTCAGCATTTTCCTAAGTCACAGATGCGGTACAAGACTTATTCGATTTGATTTCTATACTTACGTAAACACGGATTCCTAAGATCCAAAATTTGAATCGATCTGATTTTTGTTTAAACTAGGAGTATGCTAGCATGTTCACCAATTTCTGATTTTACTCATAATTAGTATATATATACACATATATATACAGGTAGATTTATTCGAAGCAAAAATTAAAACTTGCAAGGGTTTAACCTATATCTGTTCCATTCATTCGTAGTTTAACTCATAGCCATAATTGACATAGCATCGTATTATCTATACTCTATTTCAATCATTTAAATAAAAAATGATTCTTAATTTTTAAAATAATTTCAGCAGAAATCAATTCACCCAGAAATATATAAATGTATTCTGACAACCATTTAAAACAAGAGATATATAACCAGAAAAGAATAGATGAACATATATGAACTAGTTTCCTAAAAAATGAATGGAACAACCATGTTTCTCCCAATCTTAGAACGGAACAACCAATGTCACTTGTTCCATTCACCCCCTAGCCTGACCATCAATCCATGAGGGCGAACTCAGAATCTCCCCTCAGCAATAGTCCTTTTGCTTCGTTGACTCCTCCTTGCCTCACATTCAACGAATCAGTGTTCATAACAGCAAGAGATAATTATCCTTTCCCTCAACATACTAAGCATCATCCTGCCTACTCTCATATGCTATATATCAAAATTCATTTTTGCCTAGGTCTTTCACCCCTTGGGAATTTTCGAAGATTTCCAAATCCCTGATTTTCAGGGGTAGCCAATGGCCAAATCCTTGATTTTCCACTTGTAACAATTAGCCCTGAGGTAGTTCCAACATGTTCCCCACTCATGGAGTCATGGTCAACTGATTTTAACATGGTTGTTCCATTTGTCCATCAACAATAATTATACAATATTTTGTTTCATACAAGTGTCATAGTCAAATAGTTAGTTGGGTCAAATCATCTCTCTTCCAAACAGTCATAATCATTAATTACAATTAACTAAAATTCGAAATTCGAAATTGCCATAAATGGAAAAAAAATTCCAATTTCAAATTTACGAAGAATGGAATAATTTTCCTAAGAAATTTCAAATTCAAAATAATTTATTTTTGGGGATGTTACATGTAGCAATCCGATTAACTCACAGGTCTTGTATTTACTAATAGTAAAAAAGAGGAAAAGTTGTGTGCTATTAAATGACTAAATGAAATGTAACCACGGTAGATGTTGTACTAAGTTGCGATCAAGCATTCATCAAGGAAATATATAAAAAGATGCTAAGATTGGGAAAGACAGAAGAACACATAACTCAAACTGAACGAAATGTGGAATATTTGGTCGGTACTTGTATTAATCTTCAATAAGGAGAATTTTCTCAATAACACACAACAAAAAGCAACCCTTCTTTAGTCTTTTGAAAATATATTTATACAAGAGGTTCTCAACCCTAGGTGGTTGGAATTCTCGTTATTCCTAGATACTAACGGTTACAAAATGAAAAACTGAACCATTTGTCTTTGTTCTTTTTTATGTCTTCCTTATACTGACAGAAACAGATGTTACCTCATTGATTCTTTGAGGTACTCCCTTTTCCTTTCTTAAGACATTCGACACACCTATTGAGAAATTACACTACTAGTCTAGAAGGTTTTGTCACATATTTTGCGTCAAAAAGATACAACTTCTTTTGTAATTGTGGCAACATGTATTCTATCCTTTTATCTTAAGAAATCATTGGCTGTAATTGTAAATTTTTCTTTACCAACCATCTATCTATCTGAGAGATGTCAACCTGCTTTAGCTGTGAAATCTCAGCCTGATATTTCTCTAAGCTTTCTTTGATGTCAAATTGATGCTTTACAATGTCAATTTGTCCTAGTATTTCAGAACAATCATCATTTTTGAGGCTTACTAATTGTTTATTAAGAAAATGAAAAATCTCTTCACAATCCTGTTTTATTTCCTTGGGAATTCTTTTACTCTCGGCTATATTGGCCTCCCATGTTTTTAATATTATATCACCTATGACCTGCTCTACAACAGTCAATCTTGAGTTGCATATATTTCTTCTCTAGCCGATGACATGACCACTTTTTGAAAAGTGCTCCAGGCTATGGTAGCCTCTCTTTCTCTGAAACCAATATTATCCAATGATTGGTTTACTTCTCAAAAACAATTTTGGATGATTTCTACCTTATTTAAAAGGATTTGTTGTGATATTTCTAGTTTCTTAAGTGCTTCCAATGCTTGAGCTTGAAACAATGTTATATCCACAACCATTTTCTCAGTGGAACCGACCTTGTCTTGTAATTTTTTTACCAACTCATCTTGTTGGATGGCTTGTCCTTCACTCACGTGTACATTATTCTGCATCTCATCAAGATTGGACTTGAATAGTTGGATCTCATGTTTATCACTAGCTCTAGCATGTTCAAGCCCTTTATTGACTTCATCTTTGACATTCTTTTCTGTAGTCTGTATTTGATTTTGCAAATGACTTATCACTTGTTGCTTTAGCTACTTTTTGTGGCGACATGGTAGCAGTTCTAAAAAAAATTGTTATTTATCACAGAAAACACACAGGAATGAGTATCTCACTAAGCAAGTTCTACCAAAATGCGAATCTAATTGAAAATGAAAAAGAATTTCTTTCCTTAAATGCCTTAACTTTCATATACCTTCACCTACAATACAATTAATTCTTTTAATAAAAATATTTGGGCATTAAAGAAGGATATTATTTGAAATCATTTCCCCAGGATGGCCTTTTAATATCATTAATGATCAATATTTTGTGACCGGAAAAGTATGAAATAAATTTGAAATCACCTATGCCGCAAATCAGCATAAACTCAACAGTAAAATAAGAATGTTTTATTTTGATAATAACTCGAGTTTATATGTCTAATTAATCATGTTTAACCTTAATCCATTTTGGGATTTTGGGTCCCGTGCTATCCTACTTCAGTTAAAGAAGTGATCCTCGAATCACGAAAGAGCGATTGATTAATTAATATTAATCATGTTTAATGTTTGTAAATAATCATTAATTAATAATTTAGTGATTTCAAGTATCGGGAGTTTAGGTTATCGTTTGAGGTAGAATTCCTGGAATACAAAGTTGCGATAGGGTTAATTATCATTAATCATTTTACTTGTTTTAATTAATCTTGATTTAATTTAATCTTGTTTCGCGACTTCGCATATCGGTACTTTGGAGTTCCTACTATGTCTAACTGTTAGTATTGTGAAACCCCGAGACCTAATACTTTGAAAGTTGTCTTTAGTGATTTAGATTTTTAATAAAAGGGCGACTCCATGGATTTTAAAGGATTTTTAGACCATTAGATTAATCATAAGATTTGATCAAAGGTAGTATCCAAGAACGCATTTATCTTTATTTAAACAAAAATGAAACTTTTTTAGGTCTAAAGTTTTAGAAAAATATATATGTTTCAACAGCCACTATGAGAGTGAATACAAAAAAAAGCAGTTAGATCAGAACAAAGGCAGAGCAAATGTCTCCAAAAATGATGGAGAAACTTTTGAAGTAATGTTTCTTTCATGCCATACCTCTGAATGAAGTTCACTCCAAGGACCTTTGGTTGTTGGACATCGGCTGCAACAATCACATGACAGGTAACAAAGATTTGATTTCTAGCATGGATACTTCTATTAAATCTCAAAATTACACTTGGTGATGATTCTAAGGTAAAATCCCTAGGAAAAGGTATTGTTTTTGTTCTAACTAAACAAGATCAAAAGAAAGACTTACATGTCATGTCTACTATGTACCAAATATGAAACACAATCGCATAGGTGTAGGGAAATTGATGGAGCACAGTTACGATGTATTATTCAAAGGATCAACCTGTTTAATTTTGGATAAATCACCTACTGGGAAACTAGTTGCAAAAATCCAAATGACCAAGAATAGGATGTTTCCCCTAAATTTAACAAGTGTCAATTTGTCCTATCCATATGCTCAAAATGTCTCAAACATAGATGAGACTCTATTATGGCATACTAGGTTTGGTCATCTTCCTATTATAAGTCTTAGTCTTCCTAGTGAGAAAGAAAATGTAACATTAGAAAACCAAAATCCAATGCAGCAAATTGATCAACAAAATAAATATTCAGAACAAGAAGAGCATCCACCAAGAATGTCAAGATTTCATGTATAAACACAACAAGAACACTATGGAAATGGCTCTTCTTCTAGTAGTGAATCATACTCTTCAATAGAAAATAAGTGAACAAGGAGTATCCTGACTTTGAACATCAAGTTCATTTTTCATTACTATCCTCTTAGCCAATATTTGGTGAAATCCATGAATGAGGAAATTGAAGCCATAGAAATAAACAAGAATGGGATCTTGTTAATCCATCAAAAGAAAAATCAAGTGTAGGTGTCAAGTGGGTGTATAAACAAAGATAAATGAAAAAGGAAAGATAGAAAAGCATAAGGCAAGGTTAGTTGCTAAAGGTTTCTCTCAACAACTTGGAATAGATTATGGAAAAACATTTTCTCATTTAGGAAGGTTAGATACAATAAGGACCATTTTAGCCACTACATCTCAGAACAAATGGCAAGTCTACTAGCGAGATGTAAATTCATCCTTTTTTAATAGCATACTACAAGAAGAAGTGTATGTGGATAAACCACCTATTTTTTAATTCAAAGGTCAAGAGGATAAAGTGTATAAGTTGAAGAAATCTTTGTATGGATTGAAGCAAGATCCAAGGGATTGGTACAATCGAATTGACTCTTACCTGATCAACATTCGATTCAGCAGGAGCATTAATTAACTAACAATGTATACAAAATCATATCAAGAAGTTAAATTACTTATTGTTTTCCTTTATGTTGATGATATGATTTATACAGGTAATACGATGTTAGAAGAATTTAATGCTTCCATGAAAAAACAGTTTGAGATGATTGATCTTGGACTCATGAAATATTATTTGGGAATTGAAGTTAAGAAATCTACTCATGGTATTTTTTTTTCAGCAAAATTATGCTATAGACATTGTAAAAAGTTTTAGAATGGATAAATGCAAGCCAATAGAAAATCCTATAGTACTAGGAACAAAATTGAGATAACAAGATGAAGGTTCAATAGTTGATTCAACCTTATATTGGTACTTCTTGTCATGAGCTATGTCATGGATGAATTCTTTTTGTATATGTTGGAATGTAATTTACATATATGAATATTGATGTAAATGGGTAGGATCTAATGTATAGTTCTAAGATATGTTTTTTCTATATTTAATATCCCTTCATTCAATGCACACTTGTCTGGTCTCTGTGATTCTCATGATCATATAGGGTGAGATCTTTTTTTTTTTTTTTTNNNTTTTATTGAATATGCCAATGTTTATGGGGTATTTTTTGTTAACATTTTTTGAACCCTAGGTCCAAAAACATGAACCAACAAATTGGTTTTGTTGCTAGGACCTGAATATTTTGTGTTGCATGTTGGAGTAAGGACATGACATGGATACCTTCAAGAAAAGATATAGAAGAATGTATATTTGAGAAAAAGGACGAATTCACATCGTGGGGACCTGAAATATGCAAATCAACCTTGAAGAATGGAAACATAGGTACATATATTCAGAATTGCATGAATTTTTACTTGTTGAGTTTCCTTGCTTATTGAATGAATAGTAAAGAGATGGACAAACATTAACCCTATGTGGCGAACCCAATAATCGGTGGATTGGTGTTGGGTATGTGTTATATTCTTTGCACGAGTAGTAGTTTATATGCATTGCATCGAGCACGCAGGGGGGTTCAAGGGGGTGAATCCCCCCGCATGGGGGTTCGAGGGCAATGCCCCCCCCCAAAAAAAATATGCATCGGGAAACATGTCAGATATTTATATGGTTTTTCGGCACATGTTTTTTTGCCGATGGTTTTCTATTTTCGGTTAAGGAATTATGGTTGTTGACTAATCCAGGTCATTGGGTTAGGGTTTTGGATGCCCTTGGCTCTTATATGTATATTTTATTGTAAACAATGTATCACTATGAATGAATATAGAATATGTTGGTTTTCCTAGTTTGGGTTTCCAGGGGAAAAATATCTATGTAATGTTTGTATTTGCCATTATATCTTTTCTATTCTTTTACTAAAAATTTGTTTGCAGTAAATATTGTACAAGGTTAAAATCTACATTTAGTATCAGGGCTTTGTTGGCTTCAGGGGGATGCCTTTGTGGTCAAGGGTTTGGCTCGGGACTGTGATAAGCCCTATTACAGTAGGAGATCTGTGGTATTGATTTTTCAGGTGAAAAGAAATGGCAAGCAATTCGAAAATGGAGATTGAGAAGTTTAATGGGAAACATTTTGAGTTGTGGAAGCTCAAGATGGAAGATCTGTTGGTGGAAAGAGATCAGTGGATCATGGTAGATCCAGGTATTACACCTACAAGAACTTTAGCAGATGACTAGAAAAATTTGGATCAAAAGGCAAAGAGCACAATCCGACTATGTCTCTCAAATTCAATATTACTGAATGTGTCAGAGGAAGCTACAACCAAGGATTTATGGGATAAGTTGGGGAAGTTGTATCAGTCTAAGTCCCTAGTGAATAAACTATTCCTAAGAAATAAGATGTATAACCTGAGGATGAGAGATGGATACTTGGTGGCAGATCATTTGAATGCCTTCAATACTGTGGTAAGTCAGTTAGTATCTATTGAGATTAAAATTTCAGATGAAGATAAATCTATCAGTTTGTTGTGTTCTTTACTAGACTCGTGGGATAGTCTATTTGTGGCCATAGGTAGTAATAAAAATTACTTGAATTTTGATGAAGTGGTCTCATCTTTGTTGTCGGAGGAGATGAGATGAAAGAATATGGAAGGACAGAGCACAGACACATTATTTGCAAGAGGACGTTCACAGGAAAGAAATAGATATAAGTTCTCAAGTGAGAGATATAAGTCTATGGGTAGATCTAAATCTTCTGGAAAGTTTGTAAAGGTGTGTTGGAGATGTGGAAAATAAGGGCACTACAAGAAGCAGTGTAGATCGAAATTTGAGAAAAATAAGGGATCTGAAGAATCTCCTTCTACAGAAGAAAATACCTCCAAGGAAGAAGGAGGGCATGTGTACTTGACTACTTCAAGCACACATGCAAATCATGAGGCATGGTTGGTTGAATATGGTGCATCCTTTCATATGACTCCCCACAATGTGTGGTCCTGTGAATATGAAAGGTAGGATGGAGGTAATGTTTTCTTAGGTGATGATTTGACAACCAGAATCATAGGAAGAGGAAAATTCAAGTTGAGGCTCATAGATGGAAGGATTAGAGCACCTCCTGGTGTTCTACACATCCTAGGTTTGGCCAAAATTTTGATTTTTGTAAGAAAAATGGGCGATGCAAGGGTAAAAACAACATTTGAAAAGGAAACTTGTAGGATGGTTTGAGGAGCAATGGTGTTGTTGAAGGGAGTTTGGTTTGGAACACTATATTAGCTGAAAGGAAGTACTGTTAGTGATGGGTTTAATAGTTCCATTGTTCCTGATATTGGAGTTGAAGAAGAAAGAACTCCTACAGTCTCTGGAGAAAAGGTTATGTTGTGGCATCAAAGATTGGGACATATCGAAGAGAAAGGTCTTTGACTACTACACAGTAAAGGTATGGTTGAAGGTATGTATAACTTCTCTCTGGATTTTGATTTCTGTGAACATTGTCTATATGGGAAGCAAAATCGGGTAAGATTCTCCTCTGATGCAACGAGGGAAGAAGGAATTTTACAGCTAGTTCACAGTGATGTTTTTGGACCTGTGTCAATCCCATCATTGGTAAAATATGTGTACTACATCTCATTTATAGATGAGTTATCGAGGAATACTTGGATATATTTACTCAGGAAGAAATCTGAAGTCTTTGACAGGTTTAAAGAGTTTAAGGCTCTTGTTGAGATTAAAATAGAGAAAATAATTAAGGTGTTGAAGACAGATAATGGAAGAGAGTTCTGTGGGAATGAATTTGAAGAATTTTCTAAGAAGTGTGGCATAAAAGGAATAAGACTACTACATATACACCTAAGAAAAATAGAGTTGCAGAAAGGATGAACAGGACGTTGATGGAAAAAGAAAGGTGGATGCTCAGTGGTGTCGAGTTAGGGAAAGAATTCCAGGCAGAGGCAGTGGGTACTGCATGTTATTTGGTGAATAGATCACCCTCATCAGTGTTGTATGACAAGACTCCAGAAGATGTATGGACTAGTAAGGAACCTTCTCTCACACATCTCAAATTATTTGGATGTGATACATATGTTCATGTTCCGAAGGAAAACAAGAGTAAGCTAGATAAGAAGGATGAAAAGTGTATCTTTATTGGATATAAAGATGGTCTCAAAGCTTATAAACTTTGGAACCCAGAAACTAAGAAGGTAGTGTATAGACGAGATGTGGTATTTAGAGAAATGAAGGATGTTGTTAAACAAGAATTCCTTCCAAGTAAGGAAGAACCAGAGAAAATGGAGTTTGATTTTAAGGATGATGAATCAGACTCTACAGAATAACAGGAATCAGAAGAAGAAGATCCGCATACTCCAGTATTGAGGAGATTGGTTCGAGAAAGAAGGCTACCAGAAAGGTATACTCCATCTGATTTCCATTCAAATTTTTCTTTGTCTATTATTGATGATGATCCTAGAACTGTCAGGGAGGCAATGGATTCAAAGGATGGAAATATCTGGAAAAGGTCAATGGACGAAGAAATGGCATATTTGGATAAGAATGAGGGTTGGGATCTAGTGGAGTTGTTGAATGGAATAAATCCCATTGGCCGGAAATGGGTTTCTAAAACGAAACTGAATGCAGAAGAAAAAGTGGAGAAATACAAAACTCAGTTAGTAGAAAAGGGTTATTCATGGTCTATAGAAGAACAAAAATCAGAAGAAGAAGATCCTCATACTCCAGTATTGAGGAGATCGGTTCAAGAAAGAAGGCTACTGGAAAGGTATAATCCATCTGATTTTCGTTCAAATTTTGCTTTGTCTATTATTGATGATGATCCTAGAACTGTCAGGGAGGCAATGGATTCAGATGATGGAAATCTCTGGAGAAGGGCCATGGATGAAGAAATGGCATCTTTGGATAAGAATGAGGCTTGGGATCTAGTGGATTTTTCAACTAGAAGAAATCCCATTAGAAGCAATTGGTATTTAAAACGAAGTTGAATGCAAAAGGAAAAGTAGAGAAATAAAAATCTCGGTTAGTAGAAAAAGGGTTATTCCCAGGTTGAGGGAATTGATTTTGGTGAGATTTTTTCTCCGTTTGCCAAGTTAACCTCTATAATATTTCTACTATTTGTTGTTGTTGCATTTGATTTTGAAGTAGAACAGATAGATGTGAAGACAAAATTCCTACATGGGGATCTGGAAGAAGAAATCTATATGAAGCAACCAGAAGGCTATGTTGTGAAGGGAAAGAAGGAGTTGGTATGCAAGATGAAAAAGTCCTTGTATGGTTTAAAACAATCACCAAGGATGTGGTATCAAAAATTTGATGCTTATATGTTGGGACTTGGCTTGACAAGAAGAAAAGAGGATCACTATGTGTATTTTAAATTAATTGGTGATCATTTGATTTATTTGTTCTTGTATGTGGATGGCATGTTGTTGAGAGGAAACAAAAAGCAGATTATCCATGATGTGAAAACTCAGTTGTCCTCTAAATTTGACATGAAGGATCTCGGTGCTTCAAATTTCAATTTGGGCATGGAAATTAAAAGAGATTAGAAAAGGAGGAAACTTTGTTTAAATAAGAGAAAATATGTTGAAACAATATTGCAAACATTTAATATGTAGGAATGTAAACTGGTCAAGGTTCCTATTCCTGTTGGTGTAAATTTATCTACGGATCAATGTCCCAAGACACATGAAGAGGAGGAAGACATGTCTCGTGTTCCATATTCGAGTGTAGTTGGAAGTTTGATGTATGAAATTATCTGTACTAGACCAGACATTGCACATGGAGTGGGAGTTGTGAGCAGGTATATGTCAAAACCAAGGATGGAGCATTGGACAACAGTAAAAAGGGTTTTCAGGTATTTGCATGGTACTACTAGATATGGATTCTACAACGAAGGAAGACCAGGATTGGACAGAGTGGTGGATATACATGGATTTTTGAATGCAGACTAGGATAAATATCTGGATCATAGGAGATCTACAAGTGGGTATGTGTTTAACCTGTTTGGAGGAGCAATAAGTTGGATGAGCAAAAGACAGGCCGTAGTGGCACTTTCAACTACAGAAGTTGAATACATGATAGCCACTCATGAAAGTAAGGAAACAATATGGTTACAAATATTGTGTTTAGGTATTGGGTTGGTACAACAATATGTAACGATAGAGTGTTTCAGTCAAAGTGAAATTTTTCTAGTGAAGAACCTAGCTTATCATTCAAAGACAAAGCATATTGATATTAAATATCACTTTGTGAGAGACATGATTGATAAAAAGAAAGTATTGTTGATGAAGGTGGACACTTTGAATAATGTTGCATACTCATTAACAAAATCTATAAGAACTAAGAATTTATCTTGGTGTAGAATATCCATGGGCATTTCTACCCTGGATTGTTGACTATGTAACTCCATGTATGCTAAGAAAACAACAAGTGGGAGAATGTTGGATATGTGTTATATTCTTTGTAGGAGTAGTAGTGTTTGTGCATTGCACCGGGTGCACAAAGGGGTTAGGCCCCCATTTGGGGGGTGTAGGGGGGTTCAAGGTAGCACCCCCGAAAAAAATAATTCTACCTCGGGAAATGTCTCACATGTTTAGGTGGTTTTTCGGCACATGGTTTTTTGTCGATGGTTTTCTATTTCCGGTTAAGGAATTAAGGTTGTTGACTAATCCAGGTCATTGGGTTAGGGTTTTGGATGTTGTTGGATCCTATATGTATATTGTATTGCAAACAATGTATCATTATGAATGAATATAGAATATGTTGGTTTTCCTGGTTTCCAAGGGAAAAATATCTGTGTAATGTTTGTATTTGCCATTATATCTTTTTTGTTCTTTTACTGAAAATCTGTTTGTAGTAAATATTTTACAAGGTTAAAATCTACAATTGGGACCAAGAAGTGGGAACTCAGTTGAAGTCTTTGGAAAACAAGTGGGCCAGAGCCATTGATTTTTGGTTCAAACGAGTTAAATAAGGACACATTGTTGAATGTGTGGTTGACTACAATGAATCTTTTAGTAGTGAAAAAATAAAGTTTGTAGCCATTCCTCGAGGTAGATTGTTATATAGAATCCCACTATGGATAAGGATGTTGTTCATTGAGAAGGGGATGATGCACATGGAGCCCTGTAGGATGGAAACGTAAACCCCTCACATGGAAGGGGGGATAAAAACAAGGTGGGGGGGAGATAAGATAAAGTGAAGAGAGAATGGATATAGAAGAGAGGAGAAGAAGAAGATATGAGCGATATGAAAAAAAAAATCAAGTTGAGAAAGTGAGTCAAGAAGGAATGAAAAGAAGGGAGAACAAGGGATGACAAACAAGTAGCAAGGAGATATAATATGAAGGAAAAAAGAGGAGTTGCTCCAGAAGGATGTGTGGAAGAAACATTTGTGCCAAAGAGAAGAGAAAAAGAAGAGAGGCTATTGTAGAGACACATAGTCAAGAACAAGGTAACAAGAGATGATACCAAAGCAATTTGTAGTAGAGTTGTGGAGAAGGAGGTCATATCCCCTTGGATAATAATATATGTAGTTGAATCATAGAAATATGAGGTGCTAATTAGTAACATCAGTGACACAAAAAATAGCGATGAAGGTTCCCTCCCAGAGAGTGAATAGATATTGGTTGTTTTAAGGAGGCTCATGCGGCTCAATATAGGAATCTCTTTTGGATTCACCAATGAAGAAGATGAGGTAGCATGGAGTAACCCACTCTTTGAGCCACCCTCATTCTTCATTTTAAAATAAGAATAAACATCAGAGGAAGAAATTTCAGAAGGGATAGAGGTAGAAGACACAAGTGTATTAGAAACCAAAGTTAGTGAAACTTCTCAAGAAATATTGTCAGTGCTAGTAGTACCAAGTAGAAATCAATTAGAAGGATCAAGTTCCTTTTCAATTATGGCAACTTAGATGAGAGATGATTTGATCCTTATACTCCATGTGTTTCATGGGATGGGAAGAGATGATGAAGAAAAACATTGGTTCACATGTGAAGCGATATGGTCTATGAAGCAGGTCATAGACGAGGCAACTAAGATCGCACAATTAGAGACTACCTTTAGAGGCAAAGATCTGGCATTGTATATGAAGTATAAGGTTACTGTGCCAAAAGGACATGCAAGGTCACTTATGGATATAAATAGATATTTACTTGGAGAATTCCAAAAGACAAAATTAGAGTCACATTGCATAACAAATATTAAGGATATTAAACAATTGGTAGGAGAAACCATATGGGACTATGACCAATGATTTAAGATTCAATTGGACAGATTAATTTTCTAGATCTAGGATGTACAAAATAGAGAGTGATTCATTGTCAGAATCCTTCCACATATTCGGTCCCACTGATGCAATAGAAGGTGATAAATCATATCATTTGGTGTATTTAGATTTCTATTTATAGACACAACTTCTTTATCCTTTAAGAAAATCTAAAGCTTCCCGTGAAAATCTTCTCGGTAGTGTTCTATAAAGGATGTACTGAAACTCTATAACAAATTTGTCTTGAATAGGGAATAAATGTAAGGGTTCCTTGTGTTTCCACATTACAGGGTACTATAATTGAGCACGATCATTTTCGACATCAACATTACCCATTGAGGTTAATCCTTTAAGTACATTAAAGTATGTGATAGTCAATACCAAATAGGAAGTCATGAAAAACCTATTTGTCGTCATATAGTTGGATATTTTATAAGATATATCAATTAAGATAATCTCGGCCCAATAAAATATTACTTCATTTCAAAAGGAGAAATATAGAACATATAATACATAACTTGGAATATGGGATGTGGATTCTTGTCTCATTAGTCATAATAAAATCCAATAGAAATCATGATATGGTTGAGATAATAGGTTAATATCAACTTGAGTAATATTATTTGGAATTACAGAAGAAGATGCTAAGAAATCCTTTAACAAGTTCACACCACCACCCTCTCTGAATATAAACAATAATCAACTTCTCAAAGTAGAGGAATTTGTTCAGGGTATGAAGTCAAAGCATTCTTCTTAATATATATGGAGTCTGGAGAACATGCTTCCTTCCTTCTACAAGAACTAGGATCAACATGCTCTTTGAATTGAATATACTTGAACACAAAGAAACTATTTCTCTTAAGTCAAAAGCTTCAGGCATGCATCCATCCTTTACCATACTAGTTGTCAAAATATTACTAGCAAGATTTTTATCAGGGGGGGAGGCTTCAATACCATTGATATGCAGTCGACCAATAAAAATACATGTTCTGATGAGAAAGAGATTTGATGGTGTCTCCACAAAATGGTTCCTTTCTTCTTCCAGTTGTCATATTTCCCACTTCTTTCAATATGCTTTGATATGCATGAAGGTTTTCAATATTGGTTACAAAACTTAAATTGTTTAAAGGATAAATTCATAAATAATCCTTAATGAGATGCCCTTTCAGTGTGTACAAGTTCTTTATGAACACACGCGAAATATAAATAGAAATTATCCTTCATAAGAAATTTCTGTATGGAAAATCAAGATAACTAATCCTCCTTTTACTACCAACAACCATGTTTTTCCTTGTCAGTCAAAACCTAATTAATGAACCATAATTTCCTTGAAAATGGTGAATTGTTGTTTGGTGTGAAAATACACTAAGTATGGGACTTGTGATGTATTAAGGGGATGGAGATACAAGTCTTGTGGAGATAGAGTCATGTGGAGGTAGAGTTATGTGAGGAAATGGGTTAATGTAAATTTATCTACATGAGACATGACTTAAAATCGCCTAAGTATAGGACACTACAATAGATAGGAAGAGAGGTACAAGTAATGAGAAGAAAACGTGATGTGGAAAAATAGGATAAGGTAGAGGTGGTGGAAGTTTCAAAATGAAAAAAGTATGGAGTATTGAAAAAGATAGGAGTGTGGGATGTTAGAAAAATGACGAAGTGTTGGAGAAAAATGGAGATTGTGGAAGTGAGGAGAGAAAAATGGGGTTTGCAAAACTAAAGAGGAAAATGTATGTATTGAATTATCCGCATGAGGAAAATATGAAAATAATCTAAGTGTCGAATCATACAAAACAATATGTATGTGGAGCATGAAGGAAAGACCTGATGGGAGGAATCTTCACATGGAGAAAATCATAAAAATGACTAGGTGTAGAAACATATGATTTTTTCCAAGAAGTAATATGGAACTATGAGACTTATATGAGGTCCAAAGGATTATGGATTGGGTTTAAAGGATGTTTTTTACACATAGTAATAGTTAGCATAAAATGAAAGGTTATGACATGAAAATGGATCAACAATGTTCTACACAGTATTCTTTGAGATTAAGGTGCCAAAAAAATGAAAAGGAATAGTTAACTATTACATGTTATATTATACATTGTATACATATGGAAGTTGGAAAATGAATAACCATGGAGTATTGTAGAATATAGGAGTGTGGGATGTTATAAAAAATGCTAAGTGTTGGATAAAAATGGAGATTGTGGAAGTGAGGAAAGAAAAATGGGGATTGTGGAAGTGCAGTGAAAAATCTATGTATTGACTTCTCCACATGAGGAAAAGTTGAAAATAATCTAAGTGTTGAATCATGCAAAATGGTAGGTATGCGGAGGAAGAAGGAAAGACCCGATGGGAGGAATATCCACATGGAAAAAATCATAAAAATGACTAAGTGTTGAAAACATATGATTTCTTCCAAGAAGTAATATGGAACTATGAGACTTATGTGGGATGTGGAGGATTATGGATCGGGATGAAAGGAGGTTTCTTCCACATAGTAATACTTAGCATAAAATGAAAGGTTATGACGTGAAAATGGATCAACAATGTTTTATACAATATTATCTAAAATTAAATTTGCCAAAAAAAGAAAAGGAATAGTTAACTATTATATGTTCTATTATACATTGTATACATAAGAGTGTATTTAAATTACAAGATGAATTTTAGTTGTTGAAGGTGATTTAACTCTATAACTATTGATGGGGGTTTTGTTTCTCTTCTTGGCATGAGTGATTATTCATCTTCTTGGTGTAATGCATGTTGATGTTGTCACACATATTTTGTAGGAACATACAAAGTGTGCACACAGAGCTAGTGTGTCAAAGCACACTATTAAGGAATGTACATGAACCAAACAGTGTGTGCACATGCTCTAGGACTTGGCATGCATGGTGATATTTTAGTAAAACATTGTGGAGGTTTTAGGATATTACATCAAACTTCATGGGGTGTTTCCCCTTGACCATTCTTATTAATACTGTGATTGATGTGGGTGCTTTCCCTTCGAATATACAAGGAGTGCTACTCCTTGAAACCACAAAATCAATTATGGACCAAGTTGGGTAGCCTAGTCGAAGGAAGTTAATCCAAGGAATGGGGATTTCATAGTGCATGTGATGTGATAAATTCCTATAATTATGTTTAAATCACCAACTTACAATCATGGGTTAATTGTTTGTTCATATATTAATATTTATAGTTAGGGAAAGTTTTAAGGGCTAAATTTCACCATTATTTCTAAACATAAACACTTTGGACAATATTTAAATTTAAATTATCAAATATATAAACAACTTGAAATTACCGCTAAGTCATAATCATCCAGGTAATTTAAAAACCCTTAAATAATTTTTTTTTTATATTTGTCAAAGAAATACTTTGTAACTCAACCAATAATGATATCTTACAAGGTAAAAATTAGAAATTCCATGATATATTGAATATGCAAGTGATTTTAAAAAAAAGGGCAATGACACAAGAATGAAAACATCATTGACATAAAATATTACAAAAAAATTATAATATAAATTTTTATTCAACATAATC
>SNQJ01S0054984.1:111807-126364 GCA_010110895.2 Picea sitchensis | reverse complement strand
TAAAGCTTGTTGTGTTTTATTGTATGATTCCTTGATCACATACATAGGTTTATATTGAGTTTATGCTATTACTATCACTTTGGTTGGTTGCGTTCTTTTGCAGGATCATTCTTGTATGAGTGGTGGAACAGAGCTAGGATGGCGATGGCGAAAGGAAGCGACATTTAAACGGTATGTCACTCATCCCTCTTTACTTAGTAAATTCAATACTTAAAACCTAAGGAAAGCGTCATGTTCTGTCATGTTTTGTTCTAGATCCAGGTGGATCTAGGGAGATCGGTTTGTGTCCGCACTTACGGATTAATCCTAAAACAGTATAGTGTTTCTCACTTGTCTAATAATGATATATGAGTCTCCAAACACCTTTAATTCCTTGACATTAAGATCTATGGCTTTCTTTAACCCTTGTACCAAGGCTTCATACTCGATAGTGTTGTTGTTGCACTCGAATTCTAGTCTACAAGACAAGAAATGGAATTTACCCTTTTGATCGATGAGGATGCACCCTGCTCCTGAACCCTCTTGTGACTTGGATCTATCAAAATAAAGGGTCCAAATTTGCGAGTGATGATTTCCATTTTAATCAGTGTTCTGCTCTTCGATCTTTTCTTCCGGAAGACCTAACACTAGGTCTTGAAAAAAAAGAGAATCTTCCCTTGGCATTGGGAATTCTTCTTGAAATATCATCTCGGAGCTTTGGGTAAGCGAAACATCAGACAGGAGACGAGAAAAATTTCCAAAGTGAGAATCACACGAATAATTCCCTAGTATGGGAAAATCGGTAGAGGTTGGTTCGTTCGGGGTTTCCAGGTCAGTGATCGTATGTTTAAGGTATCTTTCCCTATCGATTCTGATCATGTTTTTGTATCCCTTCAACGGTAGCCAAAGGTGTTCCCAGTCTATGCTGAAGTATCCGTTTAGTTTTTTGAACCAATCTTGGCTTAATAATAGCCCATATGCCTCAAGGATATCCACCACAATGATGTCAATCACCTCAATGAAATTAGGATGAGTGGCTACCCTGATCATCACATCTTTGAGTTCCCCCATAACTTTGACCTGGGTCCTATCTAGTTGTATGACATAGTTATCACTTTTTATAGGGACAACACCTAATTTTTTACAAACAGCCACAGGAATGACATTGGAAGATGCCCCGGAGTCTACCAGACAGTTGTGGAGATTCCTGTTGAAGACTTCGAATGTTAAAAGGAAAGGTGGTACAAAAGGCCTCTCCTTCCTACCTTCTGAGTAGGTGTTTATTGTTTTTTTGCTTGCCAAATCCATAGGGAGCAGATTCTTTTCTTGACCATCATCGGTGGTCGGGTTTTCTACCGAACTTAGAGCTTGCAACAGAAGGTCTTTCTGCTGAGGGATTCTACATATGTCCATAACCGATACATTAGCTTTCAGCTTCTTCAAATCTTCTACTACATTGTAATCTAATTTAGGAGAATCATGAGTATGGATACTTATAGGATTTTTACCGGGAGCGAAAGGCATTCTTGGGCGATCGGGAGTTAATTTACTTTGTGAGGCACGGGTGGCATCAGTATCTCTTGGGTCGGGTTGACCCTTACTACGTGTTTGTACCACCGATATCTCTGTGGGTGGTTTCTGAGGTTTAAATAGATCATCTGAAGATGTGATCACGTCGAGATCACATATCAGCATGGCTGTGTCTTGTGGTGGGTCAGATGCTTCCTAATAGGTAATGTTAAAGGTTGAACTGCTCGATGGTTCGGTCAGAGAGACTTCGCCTAGAAACAATTGGCCATTAAATTCATGGCGTGGACCCACTGAGGACATTCCCTTTATGAGTGGTTCTCTTGATGGTACGTATAGAAAGAATCATATGCAACATTCCCTAAGTCAATGTTTAGGTTGGCTGGGGGAGGTTCAATTGCTTTGAAAGGTTGGTTTCTTTTAAAGAAAGGCTTATAGGGTCTTTGGCCTTGGTTTCCCTCACCCGCATTTCTTTTCATATCTATAATCTCATTTGATAGTTTCTTGACCATGCATTGCAGGTATTCTATATCTCCATTACCCTTATTGGGAGTTGGTTCAGCCGGCTTCCCCGACGGTCTAGTCAAGAGGATTCCTCTCTTGGGAGGGGGTTGGCTCTCTTTTCTCGCTAGAGATCTCTGGCCTTCTTTACACCCTTTCATATGGAACTCTATCATCTTGGCCTCTTCAAAATTCTCCGCAAGGGTTTTCTTAGCGGCTCTTTTAACGAACATGGAAATAAAGGCTGAAAGCGTGTTGGCATAGACCTCGATTTGCAACTCTTGAGCCGGTTTCGCCGCAGGCTGGAATTTGTTTAGGATAGTCGTGAATCTTTTATTGAAATCTTTGACCCTTTCCTTTGGGGTCAAGGTGGCTGCAAATAATTCAGCCATAAGGGCTCCTATGGTAGTTTCTTCAGCAAATTTGTCTAGGAAGTCCTTTTGGAACTTAGTCCAGCTAGTTATGGATCCTACTGGAAAGTTAAAATACCAAGTGGAAGCTGAGTTCTCAAACGTGTAGGGGAAAAGTCTGCATACCACGTCTTCATGTCGAACATTCATAAGCATGATCGCGAGTATGAACTTCTTTATATGATCTTCGGGCGATCCTGAGGTTTCAGGATCATACTTAGGGAGCAACTTTTTCGGGTGCCGAGGGAGATTGTGTATTCGTCCAGGGACGGCCATGGCATCCCTAGCCAACCAGGGTTGGTTGTCTTGAAGTGGAACTTCCCTCTCCTCCTCTCGACCGTTGTTCTCTTCCATATCTTCAGAGTCAGAGTCAGGCTCTTCCTCTTCTGAAAGATCGTTAGGCTCGGAGATGTCACCGGCTGGTGTCTCGGGTATGAGGTCAAGAGGTTCTTGGATTTTGGTGATCGAGAAGTCTATTAAGTCTTCGACGGAGTGTACGAAAACTTTGTCGAGAGTGATGACTACTATTCTGATTTGTTGTTTTCTTAAAGGGAGGATGGGGGTGAAGGGAAACGCCCGATTTGTCAGGCATAGACTCTCGTAATCCTTCTAAACTGATTCAGTTCCTCATGAGGGAAGGTGTAAGGTATTTCAGGGTGAAGATGTCCTTCCTTGGACTGGGGTGAGTTATCCGCTTCGGGAGTACTCGGTAAAGGTGCATTGTCTGTTGGATGACCATCCATGCATGTGGGTCGTTACGAATCTATAGGATGTTTGAAAAATCATATAACTTACATATTCAGCCATTCATTTGCAGGCCCTCCTTCTAGCGCCATTTCTGTTGATGGGGCTTAAATCCCCTGATTCAACAGAAGGAACCAAACCCGCCACCGAGGCCCAATTAGACTCTGCAGCATTTGGAGTGGAATGGTTCTATAGATCTTGCAATCTGGCCAAATTATTGATGATCTTTTTGTTTTCTGGTGAATGCTCTTTCTTCAGTTAAGACAGTTTTTTCAGTAATTTCTCTTAGGTGGGGCAGGTACAAGAGATGCAAGCCAGTATAAACCAACTTGAAGAAGATAGGAAAAGAGTTTTAACTATTGGGAAGGGGTTGAGCTTGGGATAACCTGCTACTCGAACATACAGACAACGATCATATGCCAAAGGGCTTAGTAATAATACTTTAACCAAAAGAGAATCCAACTGTTGTCTGAGAAATCTTCTTAACAGAAAGAATACGCATGTATGATCAAGATCAGGGTAAGAAAAATAATTCATCTACCGAGACATTCATCACATAGCTTAAGCAAACTACTTAGCATAGAGAAAGAAACACAACTGTAATCAATGTCATGGTAAGCAAAATAATTCATCTACCAAGACATTCATCACATAGAAGCACAATTATTTACTTTCATCATTTAAAGCAAGGAGCATCAAAACATTGCACCAGATAACTTGACAACATAATTAATTGCTCTTACTCATTTACTGCAACATTCATGGAACAGGAAAGGATGTACTTCTTCTCCAACTCCAATCACATACATCTAATGAAAATAGCTTGTCTCTGGTCCAGAAGGACTTCTTAATTCGTAGCAGTCTCAAAATAATTATCAACAATCAAAAGAAAAGAGTTCTTACAACAACCATCGACCCTTTGACCATCGGTCGATGTTCCTATTTATAATATAAAGTCTTAACAGTAATTAACGGTAAAATACAATTTGAGCTAATCAAGAATCACCATGTGGCATCATCATCTAACAATAGCCCACCCGAGTTGTTTATTGGAAAGGGTGGACTCTTTCATAATCAGACCATTTGATAAAGGGTTCTTCACAGGTGTTGGCCCATGGAAACTTGTGTTGTTCCATCGGAGCCGTATAGATTACCCTGATGTCTGCTGCGTGCACCCTATATTTTGTGAGGTTGACGTTCAATTTCTAAAGTAGGGCTCTGGCTTTGGTTGGATGTCCTACGAACTATTGTACTTGCTCGGGCTTTGCATCGGTGACCTTTGCACATTATTCGGCTCATGACGCATCTTGTTCAGTGCACGGCTTGATCATTCTGCTTAGGTCGATTAATATCAGGATGCCGAAATCGGGAGCTCGACATACTTTGTCGCTTCGTTGATTCTTTCAATTCTTTGGCGGGATCACAGGACAAATTCTGGTCGATGATCAGGAAGGTTCTTCCTACAATTAAACAGAAGTATTTTAGCGATCAAGCAACCCATGATCTGACATAAATAAACAATAGATCAACATGTACCTGTGCATATTTCTAGTCTTAGTCATTTTTAATACTTCTGTGATCCCAAACGCTTCCCTAGAGTGACCTGTGAATCCGCCACTCCTCTTTGTTATAAATGAACACCTCAGCATGTTGTAGTGTGGCTAATCAAGTACGATAGACATGAATGTATAATTATCACAGTAATTACTTGACCTTTGGGAAAAAGGGCTTCGAGGACGAATTATGCTAGTGTGTGCTCCCGAAAGGTCGGATATCGTACAGAGAAGGTCGTTAAATGCCTTTGGAACTCATACCACCAAGCATGCCAAGCATCATTTATAAATAATGGAGGTTTGGACGTTCAAAAAGGATCGAAAGGATTGCATTGCACGCTTTCCTACAACCCCGATCGACGGCACTTTCATGTTCTGGATCACATCCTTCGATCAGCTGCGGCGTGCCAAAATATTTCAAACATCATGTCGCGAGGCGCGGGCATTATGTTGGCGAGCCTAATGTCTCTCTTTGATTTCCCTATAAATCAAGGGGCTTTGCGAGCAATCCTTCTTATATGCCAAGTTCATATTCCCTAGGGATCTGGTTCGGTAAGTTCGTCTTGGAGACGTCCAGTTGAGTAATCCTTTTCCATCTACGGATGCCTTGACTCTCTTACGCTTTGTGATTATGGGATCTCATTCAAACATGGGACGAGGTCCATGAGGCATCCGGAGTGCGAGGTCTCAACCCCAGCGCACCTGGGACTCCTTTCTGTGGGCTTCGAGAGGTATAGCTATCTGCCCGGAGGCAGCGTCAGCGTCCAAACACGGGCTTGAGGTGGTCGCAGATATGTCCGAGAGAAATAAGCTGGAAACTGCGCCTTCTCTGGGACTAAAACCACGGAGAAGAGGAAGGCTTAAAAAGAAAACTCGGGAAGGAGAGGGGGGGTGCCCCAAGGTAGAACTGAGTGCACATCCAACCCTCGAGGAGTCTGTAATGCCTACCGATTGTTCAGAGTTGGTCGGGACCACTGGAAAAGGAGGTAGAAGAAGAAAGGGGAGGGCCAAAGAGCCGAGTGCTTCCGTCGAAAATTCCACTCAACAACTAGAGCAGGCTCAATTTTCAATAGTCGAGCTTTACCAAGAGAATAGGGAACTGTGGCGTCAGTTGGCGAAAAAAACCAAGAGGATACCGTCCCCGCAAGGTCGCGTGGGGAGCATTGTTTGGCTCTAGAGACAACTTCGGGAAGCCCAAGACACGATCGTGGAGTTACGCGAGGCGCAGCGGATGGCGGTGACAATGGAGCATAAGACACCACAAAGCGTGAAAGACAACTTGAGAGATGACCAAAACATAAGAGATACATAGTTAGCGGGTTCTTGTCATGTGTTCTTGGAAGTGTGGCTTAACACCTCTTTGTATTTATTTTTTGTAAAATTTTGTAATCTCACAGTAACCAGGCAAGTTAGCCGAGTCGTAGGGGTTGTCTATTCGTATGTAACCAATCATGGAGGAGGTTTTTTATTGTATATAAAGAAAAGTTTAAAAGTATCATGATGTGAATCAAACGTGTATTCTTCTTTAAATATTTTGCATAAAATATTAGATCTTTTGGAACCATTGTTATTACGTCGCGAGTTTGTTAATGTTTTTCTTTGTAAAACTTTGATATTAATTACTACTTCCACGGGATTATCGATTTTGGTTAAAAAAATTAATCATGGAAAGATATTTGGCTAGTGGATAAAAGTCATGCTCGAAATTTCACTTGTACCAAGACTTTTTGAGAAAAGACTAGAGGTCACAGCTGCCAATACACAGATTTGTTGGAGCGATTAATTAGTTCCCTCTCACCGATACCGAACCTTGTTTTCGGGATTTTGGTGGTCGACAGTGTTTCTTTATCTATGTGCGACGCTTACAATCACACTTTTCTACCAAAGCCAAAAGAATCGGCCTTTGGTGAAATCTTTTCGAAGGCTGTATTCGTAAAAGAGATACTCTTATCGGTCGACGAAGAAGAATTTTGGCACTCGGCTACTTTGACTTCCCATACAATTTTCTCTGCCTTAATCTTTCATCGATGTCGAACTTCTCAAGTAAGCCGGGAGAAATCTGGGTCACTGGTTCCTTGATCAGTTGTGGTGTTTCTCAAGATGGTTCTTAATATGCTCAAGAGAAACTCGAATATGAAACATATCAGATAAGAAGGTTATTAGGCTCAAACCACGGTGAAAACAATCGAAGGTAGAAGACAAGGTGGTACCCAAAAGGAAGTGGTCACAAAACTTTTAGGGTGTGTTGAGCACTCAACACCTATTTAGAAAGTTTCTGAATTATTTTTTATTCTCTAGAGGCTTTCCGCATCCCTACTGGATATGAGAGATGTATTCTCCGGATGAATTCATCAGGAGAACTTGTTGTTGAAACTTCTGGAATACCGATCAGACCCCATACAGGCCTTGGAGCCGACAATCCCCTTTGGACTACCAACATATTTACAAGCTCGCCTCACATGGTGAGGGACCTTTATGGAAACTTAGGGGCAGGTCCTGATACACCCGTTGTCTCCCAAGTGCCCGAAATGTCTGTTACCTACACGATACCTTTAGACCATTTTTCTGGTACAACTAGCAACATCACCATCGGTCCAAACACACAGTCAGTTGGTCCTAGCTCAAATTTTTCTCTCCATATGGCCCATTCTACTATGGTCCCACACATTACGACTATTCCTACTAGGAATATCATGGTTAACCAAGCTCCCATTGGCACACCACTCTCGTATAGACCTATCCCATCGCTTCCTCCTGGGTATCACGCATTGAATCCTTCCATCGTTGTCCCTACCTAGGTTCCATCCAGAGTTTTTGGAATTTTTGTTACTCCTGGGTACAGTGTTGCTACCGGTTTTGTTCCTACACCTTCCCAGGTCCTCTCCAGAGGGTCTTATCCACCTTTTCCTGGGGTATCTCTCCCTAGTGGCTCTAATCCAATATGAAGCACCTATCATTCGTTCACTTCTAGTTACTAGATTCCCGTTGGAGCGAAATATCACATTGGGGGGTATCCTCCACTTGGAAGAAAACCTCGGGTTGGACTCTATAACCCACTATGTGGACATAATACATCGGGATCACTNAAATCCATAATCATCTTGGGGGCAACAGCCTCAAGTCACCTCTTTTGTACCCCCTCACTCTGGCCAACCATATCCTAGTTCTTTAAATCTTGCTTAGGTTCCGAACGTTCAGTCTAGTGTCCCTTTTCAAGGGAACATTTCCAACCAACCCAACCCCATGGGATATATGCCTCCAAATCCTCCATGGCAGAATCTGTCAGGACTCTCCACATACATGCAGACTGCTTACGGTCCTACTGGTGTACTGACGGGACTTCCTTCCCAAAGTCACCAGTATCCTCACGTGAATAAACAGCTACCTTTTCTAGCCACTTTGGATTTACCCGACTTGTCTAGAATATTGAATGATCCTATCTTACAGTCTCCCCATTGGCCCTTCATACAAACCAAATTACCGTCCAGCATTCCCAAGTTTGATGATTGACTGGGAGATGACCCAAACAATCATGTTATGACTTTCCACCTTTGGTGTTCATCCAACTCTTTGATGGATGACTCCATTCGGTTACAACTCTTCCAATGAACTCTCATAGGTTCGGCTGCAAAGTGGTACATAGAATTACCACGAGGCTTCTTTAACGACTTAAATACCCTCACCGTGGATTTTCTCACACATTACCAATTGCCAATCCACTACGAGAAAGGAACCGATATTTTAAGTTCCTTTAAGAAATCCTCTGCCACTCACATTTCTGATCACATTCATGAGTGGAGATGGAGGAGACGCTTGATCAAACTCAACCTTCCTAATCAATTATTGGTTGAATGGTTCACCAAATCTTTTGTCAATAAAATCTCTCGTGATATTTCCATGGGTGGAGTTGTCACTGAAGAGCAGGCGATTAGTCATGCTCAGTACCTAGATCTCGTTTATTCACAAACAGACACTCTTTATGACTTTCTCCCTGACACTCCTCTCCCTTCTACCACCGCTACCTCAACAACCCCAGAAGCTTCCCATGTTGTTGATGGTGTGATTGGCACCTTCCACGATGACGCAAAATCCACATCGGTTTCTCACACCAATCCCAAATATACTTTTTCTAATGTTCAAGGTGCTCTGACTCCTACTCCTTCCACCGGAAAAACTTCTGAGGTTATCTCTATTCAATCTACCCCTGCCGGCAAAAATAAATCTAAAAAAGGAAAGGGTGAGAATAAGGAGGATAGAAATAATAATCCACAATCCAATAAATCCAAGACACGGTCTGTTGATGATAAGGATAAGTGTAAACCTCGATATCCTTTCCTTATCTGTGGTGATGATCACTACACAAAATATTGTCCAAGACGCGTTGATGTCACTAAGTTCCTTCAAGGAACCGAAAATCCTCCCACGCCTATCGTTTTGTCACAACCTTTCCCTTATCAACAACAAGCCCAATTGGTCATTCATGACCAACCCTCTCCTTCCACCACTTCATATGTCCTTATGTGTACTAGTAATTCTACCAAGAACGACATTGACATCACCACTCAAGCCAAAGATTATTCTCCTTCAAAGGAGAAAGTTGACGATTTATCACCTTCATTGTTTCAACTGCCTCCCTCAACTTCACCTCCCAATGGTCCTCTTCATCTCGAATGACCCGGTCCCAATACATTTCTCCACCCTCCCCCAAAGGGCGTTGTTCGGAAGTCTACCTTTAATCCTCACGCACGTGCTGCTCAAAACTACAGCAATGTAGAAGACCTTGCGCAAGCACCCTCTGCGATGTCATCTCTCGAACTCCTTCAAAGTTGTCTCACTCAACGGAATGCATTGTTAAAGGCCATTGGTGGAATTGATCCCACAGATACGAATATGATAATCTTTGACTTGGAAGACCATATTCCCAGGCCACCTCCTCAGCTAGCATTTCAGATTCAAGTTGTTGTCGAGAACAAGAACATCTGTAGAATCGTTATTAATGAGGGTGCCTCGACATGTGTTATGTTTTTTACTTGTTGGAAAGCCATTGGCTCTCCTCCCCTCACCGAATCACACAATACACTTAAGGATTTCAATGGTTCTGGTTTTAAACCCTACGGTGTTCTTCCCTCGTTGTTTATTACGTTGGAAGGAAAATCGATCAACGTTGAGGTCGAGGTATTTGATGCACCTCTTGACTATAACCTCTTATTGGTTGTAGCCAGATTGATTCCATGCGTGCTATCGTGTCCACCCTTTTCCATGTGTTATGTTTCCCACATCAAGGAAAATTTGGTACGGTTGACAAACTGGCCTTTTTCAATTCTGATTCTCGTACTAGAAACGTACCCTTTATCTCGAAGACACCCCCTGGGTACGAGAATGTCAGTGAGGGTCTCCTGAAAGATTCCACTTTGATGGGCACCTTCCCCGTACCACCACCCGATGTTCCACCTCCTTGTGTCGCCTCAATCAACATTATTTCCACCTCTGTCCGTGAAACCCCCGCATCTCATGACCTGTGGATAGTACCCGATCCTGGTGATTATATTCGCTATGGAAAACAAATGCCTTTAAGTCCAATTGAATTCGATGATCAAATCATTCAATCGGCAAGCCCTTCTACACCTTCTCTCTGTGATTCATCTCCCGATCCATTTCATGTGATCTTTCCTACCGATGAGATGACCATGTCATTCATGTCCATGAAAGACACCCCATGGGACGATGGGCATCCTTGTTCCATTATCTTCCTAGAACAGCACACCATAGAGAGTTACCAATGGATTTCGACTCTGTCGACCGTTGTTATCATTTCTTTTGTTCCTGAGTCATCACACAATGTGCTATATGAAGGGAACCTGAGTAATATCTCACCCATCATTCCTCCTGACATATCCATTAAACCTGGAGTCATTGAAAATGTTCACATCGGAGCCTCGTGTTCCGTTGATGAGGTAATCACTTATAAATCCATTTTGCAAGAATTTCATGATGGTTTCACTTGGAGCTACGAAGAGATGTTGGGTATTGACCCTAATATCATTGTGCATAAAATTAAGACCTATCCAAAGGCTAAACCTGTCCAGAAGAGACTTCGCCTAGTCCACCCTCGTAAATCCGTTGCTATCAAGCTCAAAGTTGAAAAACTTCTTAAGGCCGGCTTTATTTAGCCTGTGGCTTTAACCGATTGGGTCTCCAATATAGTTCTGGTCAATAAGAAACAAGGCACGATCTGTGTATGTGTAGATTATAAGGATATCAATAAAGCTTTTCCTAAGGACAATTATCCAACCCCCTTCGTTGAACAGATCATCGACAATTGTGTCGGGAGAGAAATCTTCTCCTTAATGGATGGTTTCTTCATCTATAATCAGATTAATATTTTTCCCATGGATCAACACAAGACTGCTTTCATTTGTCCTTGGGGTAATTTTGCCTACCGGAAACTACCTTTCGGTTTGAAGAACGCTGGTGCAACTTTTCAACATGCCATGTCTTATGATTTTCACGATATTAATCACATAGTACAATCATATCTCGATGATCTATCGGCACATTCCATGCGTCGCCAAGATCACCTGGCCCATCTCCAAGCCATTTTCCTTCATTGTCGTTACTATCGTATATGTTTGAACCCACACAAATGTGTTTTTTGTGTGGAGTCTGGCCGACTTCTAGGCTTTATTGTGTCACTTCATGGAATTAGGGTAGACCCTTTGAAGGTTGAGGCTATCCTTAATATACCTCCTCCTTCCACACTATGCCAGCTTCAAAGTTTGTAAGGGAAGGCTAACTTTTTGCGTCGGTCCATTCCCAATTACATTGAGTTAACACTAGGATTTACTTGACTATTGAAGAAAGGTTACGAGTTTGTATGGGACGATACCACCAATAAAGCCTTTGACACTTTAAAACATGCCTTAACCTGTACACCACTTCTTTTCCCACCCGATTATAGTCGATAGTATTTACTTTACCTCGCCACTTCGGACTCTACCATTGCCATGGTTTTAGATGATTCGCACGATGAACATGTAATTTATTATTTGAGTCGGAGTCTCGTGACTAGCAAAGCCAAATACCTACATGTGGAGAAACTGGCCTTGGCAGTTGTTCAGGCTATCCAATGTTTTCGTCATTATATCTTATTACGTAAGACCATTTCATTTCCAAATGCAACCCTATGTAGCATATTATTACACGCCAATTGCTAGGGGGAAAGTACTCCAAATGGATAGTGATTCTCCAGGAGTTAGACTTAGAGTTTGAACGTGCTAAGTCTAAGAAATCTTTGGTATTGGCCGAATTGATATGTGACCTTCCCTCGAATGATACAACAAATGTGGCAGAGGATTCCTTACTTGATGAATCCCTTTTTCTAATCAGTTATGATGACATTTGGTACGGAGATATTATCATTTATCTCCAGACTCAAACTTTCTGGCCCGACCTTTCTAGTACGGACCATCGTCGTATATGGTATCAAGCCTGTCAATACATAATTCTCAGTGACACTCTTTATCGTCGTGGTTTTGACTCAATTTTCCAATGATGACTCATCTACGATGAGGCTAAGAAATCTTTAAATGACTACCACTCTGGAGCATGTGGTGGTCATATGTTTGGGTATGCCACTGCCCAAAAGATCTTACGAGCAGGATACTTCTGGCCTTATTTATTTAAATACTATATCATTGTTTTCCAGAAGTGTCATGCTTGGCAATCGTATAATAACAAGATAAGATCTCATCCTTCTCCTTTACACCCTGTAGTTTATGTTGGTCCCTTCACAAAATGTGGCATTGACTTCATGACATGTAACCCTCACTCGATCGGGGGGCATGGATACATCATCGTAGTTGTGTATTACTTCACTAAATGGGCCGAGGCGATGCCTAGATTCGATAATACCGGAAAAACTGTAACATTGTTCATATTCAATCATATCATCACTCGATTTGGAATCCCGCAAGATGTCATCACTGATCACGATAGCCATTTTTGAAATTTCATGATGTTCGAGCTTACTGAAAAGTTGGGTCTTCGGCATGAAAACTCAACCCCCTATTATCCATAGGCCAATGGCCAGGTTGAAGCAATAAACAAATTTCTTATTACTATGCTTCGACGGATAATAGGAATTCACAAGACAAGTTGGCACACGATGTTTTTTTCAACATTATGGGCCTATCAGACATCTATGAAGTCTGCCATGGGATTGAAGTTGTCCTACCGATTGAATGTGAGATACCATCTTTGAAGCTATCCATTGAACTTTTCCCCAACACCTCTGTTGAAGAGGAACGTCTATTGTACCTAATGCAATTAGATGAAACCTGTCGTGATGCCACCCTGGTTATTGAAGCTCAGAAAAATCATGTCAAATCCAAATATGACAATCATGTCAAGCCATGTGTTTTATCTTAAGGTGATCTAGTTCTCCTCTATGAACAAGATCGTGATTTATTAGGAGCCAAAAAATTCGAGGCTATGTGGCAAGTCCCTTACATTGTCAAACAAGTGTTGGAGAAGGGAGCTTATGAGTTAGTGGATTATGATGGAATTCCTTTGAGTGAACCTATAAATGGGCTTTACTTGAAGAAGTACTATGCTTAGATTGTCTTTGCATGAGTGCTTGTATTTTTATTGTGTCATACTCTTGTGTGCTACTTTTCGTGTGCTTTTTCATTATTTGGTTTCAACCCCCAGCTGCTTACCTTGCGTTGTGCTTGGTTTCCAGATGTTGGTGTCTTCGCTACCCTGCATTGGCTTCACCAATGGCGCTAGTCATAGTAATTAGAACCTAGCATCTATTTCTTGGGAAATCTACGCACCCACGAATGAATTAATCAGTCTACACATTGTTTTCCTCAGTCATGCAACTAACAATATCGCGGAGTACAGTACCGTCATTGAATTTTTGACCGACGTTATCTCACTTGGAATATGTCATCTTATTGTATGACTTGATTCACAATTAGTAGTACTATAGTTGAGTAACATCTATGTTATCTGAAGTCCTACTTTGTTAAGGGCATATCTACGAATTTGCCTCTTGGAACATCATTTTGATTATATTGAATATCAACACATTCCTAGATGTCTAAATACATTAACATACGAAATAGCTAATTATGTGTTAGACAGACATTTGAGAAATTTATACATCCAATCACATTTTTTATATAAAGCAAGTAAGCCGGTAGAAGCCTCATGTATATATATAACGATAAAAGTTTTTACAAAAAAGTGTTTTTGTCTGAAGACCAAAATATCAAAAATGTGAAGTGTTATCACTCCAAGAAACCCTTTGTGGTTGTAGACCAAAGGTGCTTGGTAACTTCAAGTAATTTAATAATCAAAGTATGTGTGGAACAATGGAATAACTAAGAAGGCTAATAAAATGACAACTTGTTATGCATATAAATAAACCAGTGCTTTGAGAGACCAGATATCAGTTACAGTAGATAATCAAGATGTGAAGAATAACATTCAAGATAACCAAGTACAATGATGCAGGGTCATACAAGAAGGTAAAGAAAGATCTAATTCATATCCATGAGCTATATCAGAAGATAACAGATTTGAATAACTAAACTGAATAGAATTAAATACAGAGGAGTGAAATATGTGAGCAATACTGATATGTAGTAACCAAAGGAGACTGTGATTCTTATAACAAAACAGAGTCAAAGTACATATCCAAAAGTGTATCCAAGATTGAACCCATAGTGCTCCAAATGTCTTTGGCTTTATAGCCTTACAAGATGAAATCTAGATCCTTGAAAGATGGATCAGATTTACTAAAAATAGTCAAATCAAAATAGATACAACAAGTGTAGG
>SNQJ01S0054984.1:98638-111757 GCA_010110895.2 Picea sitchensis | reverse complement strand
AGAGAGAGAGAGAGAGAGAGAGAGAGAGAGAGAGAGAGAGAGAGAGAGGATCTATCATGTATGGAGATGGATCAATCGAGATGAAAACTTTTTATAAATTGGAAAAAATTGAAAAAAGGTTTGCACCTTGAAGGATTTGATCCCTCTAGATACAAGATAAATCTAGAGTTAAGATGAATTTAAGCTGGTTTTTAGTGTATAATTAAGAGAAGTACATTGTGTATGATAAATACATCAAAACATGAAATTTGAAAATTCTAGCAAATTTGACTTCCATTATAATCACATTAAAGTGTTCATTAAACTAAAAACATCTTATACCTTTGTTCCAAATATTTTTTTTTATATTTTGAAAAAAATATTTATTTTTCGTATAATCATTATAAAATAATACTAAAATATATATCTAATAATGTTCATCTACTCATATATACCACATGCAAAATGGAAATGGCTTGCTTGAGTATAGAAATGGCTTATGTGACTCTTTATTGAATTGAATTTCAAAGTAATCAAACTACAATGAGCCTTCTTGGAGATTCAATTCTATTTACTCGATCCCATATTCCTACAAACCCGATTACTTCCTTTTATCTGATTCCAATACTCAAATTCTCTCGACTTCGTTGAATTCTCAAACCAGTGCCTGCTCTTTGAAACAGCCCAATGTCTAACTCAGTGTCTATTCAATTTCCAATTCACACATGTAGACACTTACGTGAAATCCCACGTAGATGCCTAGTGGTGAGGTTTTTCTCTCTTGCCCATTGAGTTTGATCAAATAATGTATGACATAACCAAGTTGTCTATGAAAGAAAGAAAGAAAATAAAGAAAATGATTTTAACGTCCACGAGGCTAACAATAGCCTATGGGACATGTTATCACTCCAAGAAACTCCTTAGGGTTGTAGACTAAGGATGCTTGGTAACTTAAAAATAATGTGTAGGTATGCTTGGAACAATGGGATTACTTCAATAATTAATGTAATAGACAACTCATCATACATTCAAATGAAACAGTGTTTTCAGAAAACAATTATCAGATCAAGTAATTTCAAAGGAGAGGATGAAGAACACTAATCTTGATTGCCAAATACAGCTGGGTGTAGGGATTAATACAAGATAGGAAGAAAATCCTTCACTTCAAGTCTATGAGCTCAATAAAGAGATAACAGTCTTTATAAGCTAAGATAAACTGAAATAAAGTACAGAAAAGGAAGCATGAATATTTATGATATTGAAAACGAAAGGAGACTGTAATTTTATTATGCAATAAGAGTCTATAAAGTAGCACAAAAATGTATTCCCATTTTGAACCCATAGTGCTCCAAATGTCTTTGGCTTTATAGCCTTACAAGATGAAATCTAGATCCTTGAAAGATGGATCAGATTTACTAAAAATAGTCAAATCAAAATAGATACAACAAGTGTAGGATGAGATCCTATAAAAATGGATCTAGAATGCTAAAAATGGAAAATCAAAACAAAATAGGAAAAGGTCCTATCTAATGATCTCTAAGAGTAGTAGATTGTTGATGAAGTGCAGTTTTAGCCTCCCAAGGCTGTTTGATTTGGTCCTCCAAAGATAAAATTTGAATTGGATGAGGTGTCTTCAAACCCCTGATACTCTGCCTTTGAAAAAGATGTCAAATGTAGTTGAAAAACCTCTTTTTGACCTTATCCCTCAAAACTAGCCTTTGAATCAGACTTGATAATTCAACAAATGTCCATTTGAAGTGGTTTCAAACCATTCAAACTCAAAAAATCACGATCTGGGCAAAAATTCGGTTATTCTGTCCGTGATAGGCACTCACCAACTAATTTACCCGAAAATCCGCTCCTTAGCTGGTGAAAAGCAGAGCTTTCACCAGCTAACTAGCAAAATTCAAGATGAGTTAGCTGGTGAAAGCGTAGATTTTTTTAAAATCAAATTTCTCGGTCATGGAGAGTCTGTTTTACATGCTTGAATAGTTGATCGACATCTAGAAATCCTAAGATTTCCAATGGTGCTTTCAAATCTGCATTTGGAGCTTGGGAAGGTAATCAAAAGTTCCCTACAAGATTAGGCATCATTCTTCAAAAAAATGCCAGTGCGTTTTTTATCGCTAACAGGACAGACCGCCTCACACATTGATTTCTACAGTTCAACCCTTTTCCCATTCAACTTGATGATGAGCTCCCCCAATTTCTCCATTGTCCCCTCGTTGAATAAGTTATTCCAATAGCTAGTTGTCAAGATACTTTTATAGTTGTCCCTACTGTCTTTGAAGGCTTCACACTCTAAAATGAAATATTCTTTGTTTCCACTTTTCTGGAGGTGCAGAATGTTAGCACTCTATAAATTTTGTCTAGCTGATAGACAAACGATAGAGGTAATTGTTTCAACCTACTTTAGAGTTGAATCACTAGCCTGCTCAAATCAGAGAGGGCTCTCTCATGTCACTTGATATTTTTTTTGGGAATCGATGGCTAGATTTTGGTTTCTTTTGGGGGGTTTTTAATAAAGTTGTTGGCAAGGAAGGGAGGAACACTCAGGTCTATGGAGTCAAAATTCTGAAAGTGAATGAAAAAAATGACCAGCTAGTAGAACTCTCCAAAGGATACAGGCTAAACTAAGCGATGAGTTTGAGTTATTATTGAATTTAAATAGAGTGTAGGAAGATAAAGAAAACAAACAACTGCATCAGAGCATTTTTGAAATGAATTCTGAATTTGTTAAGAAGAAATACACACAATTTAAATTGCTTAAGTCAAGAGCATCACAATATGAATTATGGGCCTTTAACTATCCAATTTAAACATAAGAAGGTGTAAATGGAATAACAGATCACAAGAAATACATACGATGAAAGAAGGCAAAGCTCATATCACCACCTTTAGAATGTTTTCATAGAGACTTCAAAAGCTTCTGCATATATATTCAATTCAACTTCATAAAATTACAATAGAGTTCGAAACAACCAAAAGGGTGCTCTTACACTTCTTCCAACATTAATTCAATCAAATGTCCCAACATTTATACAATTCAATTACAATGGATGAAACCGAAACATTTCAGCTTCTAAAACTAATAATATTAATTTCAACTGATAGTCTCGGTATATGAACCGATTTACAATGATTACTCAAAAGACGTTTCAAAACTAAGAACAGATTTCTCTGACTCCTCGTCTTCCTTTATGCCATCTGGCTTGTCCTGATGTTCTGTCAAACTCACTGGCTTGGTGACACCTGGAGGTCACTTACTGGTCCCGGGAAAATTGCATTTTGTCTTGCCCAGTGACACGATTTCCTTCCATTGTGAGTCAGAAGGAATCTCATATTCCATCATCTCCTTAATAAAAATCTCTAGGTCAATGTTCGTGGCATAGGACATAATCGGCAGACCAATCTTCACTGTTTTAAATTGATTCAAAATTTCAAAGTTTGTGGCCAAATACTCTACCATACTTGGGCCTTTCAGACTTTCCTCCATAGCTTCAAATTTGGAATGGTCCATCCTACACTAAATGAGGAGAGAATTATAGTCTTCTTGATTTTATAATGAACCTTTGCCATCCCAAAATGGTGGGAGGCCCTCGAAAAACAATTGTTCAAACATGTCTTTAAATTCATGTATACTGTGCTCCATTTGCATAGATTTGTTTTGAACCGATTTGAGCAAGTTGTGCTTGGCAATGATTCTCCTGGCCCAGATGATCAAAGCAGTTATGTCCTTTACCCCAATAGTCTGAATATCAACAGTGGGCACAAAATTCAGCAAATCAATAGCGTTCTGGGCCCATTCTGAAGGTCTATTGGCTAATGTTTCATTAACAATAGTACACCTTCTTCGAGCCGTGGTAGCCACATTGTCTTTGTCATTTATAAAATTCAGATAAACTCTGAACTTAGCAGCCTCTGTAGAAATAGCATCCTAAATCACATGTTTAGCTCCTTGCAATAGTGTTTTGCCTTTTAACCTTGTCCTCAACTTTCTTACTCTCTCTTGCAAATATTGATTTTTCCTTTGGAGTGGAGCCATCTTTCATCTTTGTTTTCATATCTTGTTTCATATTTTCCAAGACTTCCTTAAGGATTTTGATTTCCCCTGTTTGTAAGCTCACTTGGGACATGTCTTGAACCAATCCATCGGTGATGATCAAGCTTACATTACTTGAGGTGCAATGACAGCCATATCTGGCATTGCTACTTGTCCTTGAAACCAATTCTCTTTATCCTTCTCCATTGCAATACTTTAGTCCTTCTCCAACTGTAATACTTTAGCTTTGTAATTTAGTGCTTCTTGTCTGAACGTTTCCTTCTCTTTCTCTAGAGTAGCCAACTTCGCTTCCTATGGATGTTCAGTAGGGTACATCTTTATCTTCTTCTTCAGACCTTGGAGTATCTTTTCCTTCTCATCTAAAGAATCCTTTACTCCTTGAGGGCCTTCGGACTCCAATATTTTAACCTGTGTCTGCCAGGCTTTGTTGGATTCTTTCTCCTATTTCAATTGCCCATCTAGTTTGAGTGCATGTGTTGTCAATATTGAAACTTTCAGACTTAAGCTTAGATGGTCTGAGTATATCATGTCACTAGCATTCCTGTGGAACTTTACTTTTTTCGGGGCACCAATATTCTCAAAGTGCATCTTGATTTCAGACACTTTATCATCATCTACTATTGCTATATTAAACGTATTTCTCTCCACATCTCTAACTAAGAACATGGATGCCTTGTGTTGGGATATCTTATCTACTTCGGGCAACAGGTCTCTTATCTCTTTTTTGGCCATACTTCCTTTTACATCATATTGGTTCATCAAGTCTTCTTTGGATTGATATACTGCCCCAGGTGTCTTGTTGAATATGTGTTTCTTGCTACTGAAAAACCCTTGTGTTGCTTTCACTTTGTGGCATGCTTTCTATACCAACTTCTTAATTCTTGGTTGCACCTTCCACCATCTCTATGCTCATTTTCTCTTTAGGTTATTCTTCTTCTAGTTCAACCACTTGAGAGGTTGGTGTAATTTTCATCTTCTTGGGAATATTTTTCTCGCTGCCGACACCCAGGGCCTCTGAAATATTCCTCTTATTATAAACACTCAATTTTGGGGCTTTAACAATAAATCTTGGAGAAGATTTCTATGTCTGGATCTACTAAGGGGTAGACTCTGTTGGTTTTATCCAATCATGTCGCAAAGTGACCTCCATATCTATACATGTTTCCAGATTAGACAGTTTGTCAAATCCTTCAAATGCTCGTGCTCATAGGGGCCTAATTTTCTCATCAACCTTATCTTTGATATGATCTGATGTGGGTCATATTTACTTCCCTGTAATTGTGTAAACCTGAATTCATTGAATTTGGTTTGGATCTGAGGTAAACATGATTTTTTTTTTACCACAAAGGGCCCTACTATGAAAGGGAATTTTAAGTTAGATGCCTTGTGTGCTTTCAGAAAGTGCTATGTTTTTGAAATGATCCTTTGTCTGATGAACTCTAAGGAAAAAATTATGGGAGTCAAAAAGACTGGTAAAAGATAAGGTCCTTCTTGATAGCCATACACCCATATCACAATAGATTGTATGAACAACATCCAATTTCCTACTCTTCTCTCTAGATTTGGTTGTAAAAAAAATTCATTTCTTCGAGAACCCTTGGAAAGTCTGAAACAAAGATAAGAATGTACACCCTGAACATGATATTATTGATGAAAATAAGCATGGTGATACATTTGCATTCAGTTGAGATGAAAGCAATTTCAGGGAATTCGGTCTTGTTCGATTCTAGGAACATCCTCAGCAGGTGCGTGTAGTATCTGAAGTGTCTCAATGCACTGAAATTGACTAGATTTCGATGCATATTATCAGTGATGAATCTGTGAAAACTAATACAAACTGACTGACGAGACTTTGACACAAAAAAGGTTAACAGGAAACCTAACATGACTTCTACTACAAATTTGTCAATATCTAACCCTAAAATTTGGCTAAGCAGGGAACAAGCCCATTGGACCTCAATGATCATTACACTCACATTGATAGGTAATGACAGACTTTTTGAATGGTGTTCATATTTGATAATGGTTTGCAGAAACTGGGTTTTTACTTTTGAAGGGAATTCGTTGTAAACTGTGATCATCTTCTCTTCGTCGAAGGGCTTTGACGCCTACGGAGGAAGACTATGATACACTGAGGTTATGTCGAAGTGACGGGCTGTCTATTTCACATAAAACCTCTGACCCTACTTTATTCAAAATAACTCTTTCTTCCTATGAATATTGCTTGGCACACTAGCTTATGAACTCGGGGAAAGGGAAGACTACTTCTACAACATAAGGGGTAATGGAGGCTTGAGCCGTTCCGAGAAAAGGGATTTGTTTCCCTACATCATCTAACAAATTCTATCTGGAGACAGAAACAGGCGAGACTGTTATCTCTATGTCGAAAACATCAAAGTCCCTATCAATTAGGGCTTCTTCTCTAGAGATGATGTCTTGTTCATTCACGGATAAAATAACAGGATTAGCATCCATTGTGAAAAATAGCTATTGAGCGGCGAAGAAAACATGAATCTGATCCAACTTTGAGCTTGAGTTTCGAATGGATGGTTTGCGCCAAATTTTGAACGTTTGAATGCTTCAAAGTATCATAAAATAATGTCAGGGATCCTCTTTTTATATGCACCTACCGACATCAGGGATTGGAGAAAACAGTTTTAGGTAGACCTCTTTTCACCCCGATGCACCTCTAGAGGCGCCACGCATCCACGGACAAAACCATAGTAGTTTTCCCTAGCCCGCCTTCGAACGATTAATACTTGTGCTACTTCAATCGTCGATATGAGTTTCAGTCATTGATTTGGATAGCTCTAAGATCTATGGTCCATCGTTCCCCAACAACTTTCGATATCAAGGATTGGAGAAAGAGGTCTTAGGTAAAATTATTTTTTCCACGATGTACCTCTAGAGGTGCCACACGTCCTCAAATGAAACCATGGCAGTTTTTCCCAGCCTGTCTTTGAGAAATTATCTTTTGCGCTACTTCATTCCCCAATATGTCTCTCAGTTATTGATCTAGGCTACTTTTAGATCGACGGTCCATAGAATCTTGCCTTTCATGCCTCCGTTATATTTGTTCGCATGCCACCATATAATACTTTATCCTCCAAACTATCTCACTTCCATAGCGATGTGGATTTTCGCTAAATCTATAAAACTCAGATCCTGATCTGAAAATTATTATGATGATAACATAGGCTCCAACTGGGGATTCTATCCTCCCCATGAGGTAGAAAAGAACTGAAGACCAAGTGCCTACCCATTGGGTTGTGGTATATTAGTGCAATCTGAATCCGTTGATATTTATCTGAAAAAACTTAAAATCTGTCTAGCAAAGCTCAGGGCATTGACCTCGGGCTTCAACCATGTTGCTTTTATTCCAACTTTTCATGTGTAAAGAAAAATGCAAAACGACTATATACAATGAATGGCGGGGTGATGATTTTTCAAACAATGTAATGCTTGAGGAACCTACCATTCACAAGCCCTCCTCTAGTGAGTTCTCCATTACTTTCATGTAACAAATAGGCGTTTCTCCCATGGTAAGCTACGATTTAGAATGGACCCAGTGATAGGTTATCAAATTTCCCATGTTTTCCCTTATCTTCATTTCTGGCATCCCATTTTAGTACCCAGTCTCTTGGTTTGAAATCATCCACCTTGCTATGTCTGTCGAAAGACTCTTTGATCTTGTCTTGTCATAGCTGGGCGTTATGAAAGGCCTTTTCTCTGGTTTGATGTACGCTGATGAGCTCATCATCTCTTATACTAGCGTCTGTTTCTACTTCTTTCTCCTGTAACAACTTCATTACCGGAAATCCTAATACAGTAGGAAAAAATGTTTCAGTACCATAGACGATTTGGAAAGTGGACGTGGAAATGGATCTCTTTGGGGATATTCTGTTAGCCCATAGTGCATGGATGAGCTTTTTGTGCCATGCCTTTTTATTCTCTTGCAACAGTTTTTTGATGATTCTGACCAAGCTTTTATTCGAAGACTCAACCAACCCATTCCCTTGAGGATAGTATGACGTGGAATGACCAAGGGTGATGTTGTAATCAATACAGAATTTCTCCAATTTCTTAGACTTGAAAGTTGTTTCATTGTCTATTATAATTTTTATTGGGCATCTGAATCTGGACAGAATATTATCTTCTAGGAGTCGAATGATGGCATCATCTATAGCCTATCTGGTGGGGATTGGCTCAATCAAATTAGTGAAATAATCGGTCACTATCATGATCCATAATGGATATCCCCTATGAAATCAAGGCCCCACTGTCTGAAAGGATCTTCCACTAAAATGGGTTTCAAAGGTAGAGCCTGCAATTTTCCTTTCCCATCAAAAATTTGACATTCATGGCACTTTGAAACTTCTTTATAAACATCGGGAAATATGCTAGGCCAATAAAATCCAACCCTTAGAATTTTATGCATGGTTGTCTTCCAATAATGATGACCTCCACAGTCACCTTTATGGAATTATCTGATGGCTTTCTCTACTTCTTCCTCTGTTAAACAACTCAATAAAATCGCCCCTGGATATTTCCAATATAGTAATTCATTTACTATACAAAATTTCGTTGCTTTCAATTTCAAGAATCTGGCCTTTGTCTTACTAAATTCAAGAGGAGCCTGCAAATTCTTTAGCACAAAGATGATATCAGCATACCATGTAGAGTCAAAAAATTTATGGGATATTGGTGGAGTCTCCCTTTCTTCTTCTCTAACTTCTGACAGGTCTGCTTTGAAATTTATCCCTAAAAGTTCACAATTCGTCTGTGCCATCAACCTTGCCAACCCTTTCCCTTTGATCAACTTCATGGGCTTGATTTCAATATCATATTCTAATAGCACCGCAATCCATTTTCCCCTCTTCCCTTTAGGATCGGGCTATGTCAAGATGTCTTTCACCGAGCTACTAGGAACATAAGCAGTGGTTTGTGAATGTAGGATGTAAACCCTAAATTATTTCAATGCCTTGAATAAAGAATACACGTGCTTCTCCATTATGTCATATTTCAAAGGGGCATCTCTTAATGTCTTACTGTAGTATTCTATGGGATTCTCAAAACCCTAGTCATCTTTCTGGAGTAGCACACCTGCAATTGTGTGTTCTGAGGCAAAAGAGAATAGTATGAAGTCTTTCTCAAAATTGGGACTAGCCAGTACAAGAGCCTTTGCCAATGCTACTTTGATGTCTTCAAAATATTTTCTAGCCTCGGGGATCCACTCGATTTCATTTCCCTTATTTAGCATATTGGTAATATGTTTTATGATTCAGCCAAATTAGGGATAAACCTCCTTAGGAAGTTCACTTTGCCCAGGAAATATTGTACCTCCTTTTTTCTTCTGGGTATACCAATTTTCAATATCCCTTCAACCTTGTTGGGGTCTACTTTTATCCCTTCTTTCGAAATGATGTGACCCAACAACTTTCATTCTTCCATGGAGAAATTTGTCTTTTAAGGATTCAGAGAGATCCCGAACTTTCTGCATTTTTGAAACACCCTTGTGAGATGTTTGAGATATTATTCATCTGAGGCAGAATACACAGTGATGTCATCAAGGTAGATAAAAATTAATTTATCCTTTTCATCAGCAAAATCTATATCCATAGCCCTTTGAAATGTTTCTCCTACATTCATAATCCCAAACGTCATCTTATCATACATAAATGTTCCCCATGGTGTGGTAAATGTTGTCTTTTCCTAGTCATCAGGGTGCACCATAATCTGATTATACCTAGAGAAACCATCTAACATTGACATCCTTTTTGAGCCCACTACCTTCTGTAAAATGTGATCCATTTTAGGCAATGGATAATGGTCCTTTAGAGACACCTTATTTAGATTCCTAAAGTCTACACACAGCCTAATTTATCCTCTTTTTTCTAACTGACACCAGGTTGGCCACCCATCTGGAAAACCTTAGGGACACTATATTTTTTTCTTCAAATAGTTTATTTACTTCTTTCTCTATCAATGGTAACAACAGGGGGTTTATTCTTCTTATTTTTTGTTTGAATGGCTTGTTATCTTCTTTGATTGGGATAACATGTTGGATTATATTGGTATCATAAACTTTCATCTCATCTTAGCTCCAAGAAAAGACATCAGGGAATTATTTCATTAATTTTAAATACCTCACTTTGACTTCAGGAATGAGCTTCTTGGAAATATTAACAATCTTTGGATCCTCTGGAGTTCCGATATTGCAATATTCCACATCCCTTTCATTTACTGTAATCTTTGGACTCCTGGCCATGTCATTATTATCAAATAGTTTCTCTACTGATACTAGGCCTTTAGGAATGATGTTTCTTTTCAACTGTACAATATCTCTGCCAACAATTTGATTGTCAAAATATCCTTCCTTTGTGAAAGCAGCTGCATCCACCTCACCACCACAATATTCATCATCAATGTTTAAATTCTCAAATTCCTTCTCCATTTTTAGGAAGCTTTCTATCTATTTGTCGTTCTCGAAGATTTTCCAGTGCTTCATATTGCCCGATACTATTGGCTTGTACTTGACTTCAACCTTGTATCTTTTTTCAAGGAAAATTGGGACTTTGAACACTGTTGCTGAAGTAGCTAAGGCATCAACAACCTGATTTTGTTCTCTTGGAATTGTTGAAAGATTGCATTCTGAAAATTTCTCCAGGAGATCTAGTACCAGGTTTCTGTAAGCTCTCATTCTGGGTTGTTTTTCTTGGTAGATGCCTTTGATCTGATTTATGATAAGCTCAGAGTATCGAAGTACAACAATTATTTTGGCACCTAATTCTTCCAAAAATTTCAACCGCAATATTAACTCTTCATACTCAGCCATATTATTACTGCATTCGAAAACAAGTTTGTAAGAACATAATTTTGAGTCTCCGTTGGGATGACAGATCCATACGCCAACTCCATCTCCTTCTCTGCATGCAGCTCCATCAAAATTCATTTTCCATATCTAATCCTCTACATCACCTTGCTGCTCTAAAATTTCCTCCATCTGTTGGTTAAGCTCATTTTCATCAGCTATGATGATCTTTGTTTCCTCTTCCTCGAAGCATAGGTCATTATAGAAAATAGATGACCCTAATTCAATTTCTACCGAATAGATAGGATGATTGCTAGGTTGTGATTTACTGTTGACCATATTTTTAAGAAGAACCTCTCTGTATAATCATTTGTCTTGACCAAAGACAGGAATAGTATCATATGACATGTCCATATGGAGGGTTCCTTTTAGTTTTGGAGCCCATGACCTGGACAACAAAATACCAAATTTTGGAGGTATCAGCGACCACTACGTCCATCATGATATTCTTAGTTGGGATTTGTGATAAAGAAACCACCATGTCTTTGATCATGCCAAGGCATTTCACCTTTCTTGAATCGAAGGAGAACAAGTACTTGTAAGGTCTTGTGACATCGAGACCTAATTGGTCCATGACTACTTTGGGCATCAGGTTGTGAGATGCTCCAGAATCCAACATAGCATTGTGCAGAATCATGTCGTGGATTTTCAAGATGACATAAAAAGGAGGGACTTCTTCATTTTCGTTGCTTTCTTCTACTCGTGGCCCAAATAGGATGGTTGGGTGATCATCTTGTATGTTCGGGGTATCATAGATTTGTCCCATCTTAAGAATCTTAATGCTCTGATTTCTGTATTTTCTATTCTTGATCAATTCATTAAATGGTACTGAAATATTTATTTTAGCCATCTCACTTTCGAAATCGAAAGAGGATGAGGTTTTCTCTACCTCTTTGGTAACCATTTCTTTTCTTGTCAATAATTTATTCTGAGGTTCTTCCTTTTGCTTCCCCTTTTCCACAACATCCTTTGCAGCTGAATATTTCACAGTAGAATCCTTTGCAGCTCAATCCTTTGCAACAGAATCTCTTTTGGGCTGAATTGAAGAAGGTATGTTATTCTGAGCTTCTTTGTTGGGATTCCCCTTTGGAGGGTTTGGAGGTACCTTTTGATTTCGAAGGTTATATTGCCTTTGGAATTGCATGATAGCATTTTTCAATCCAGTCTCATAATCTTCCCTTTATACTAATACCCTCTCTTCTTCATCTTGCAAAAATATCTCACTTGCATCCATGAACTGGTCGTGCTCTTCTTTGTTCAAAAATACCTCTATTTCTTTATCATCATAACAGTTCATGTTTTCTTCAAAATATCCATCATAATCCTCATTTGTTGGACCTTGACCAACCTTTGGTAGATTCTTGGTCATGTTGACCTATTTTGGACTTCGACAGCCTGTCTAAGGAGGAGCACAAGACGAAGTGGAGATCACAGAATCTCGGCCCCTTTTTGGCTCTTTTTTGGGATGTGGGAATATGTAATGGGAATGGGATGTCGGCCCATGGGTTTACCCATGTTTAGGCCTATTTTGTATATATAAATAGATCCTTAGGCAAGATAGAATTAGTGGTGCATCTATGTGATGTGAATGTATGCTAAGTGTAAGTAGAGTATGTAAGTGCTTTATGCATGACTGTGTGAGACTTGTAGAGCTAAGTGCAAGTCATTGTAGCAAGATTGTGGAAGGCTTAGTGTTGGAACGCAAGGAAGAAGGATATAGCGAGTTGCGCAAATCTTATGTCCTGTGTGGAGTAAGGGTTTTGAGGCTCTGTGCTTGTAACTAATTGACTGAAGACAATAAAGAAGAAGAGTTGGTGTACATAGCCCCAGGGTGGGGGTGAACCATGTAAATATTGTGTTGTTATGCTTTGTGCTTGTCTTAATGTGTTTATGACTCTCTTGCTAAGTTCTTTGATATAGATGGATAGATCTATTCATGCTTTGTGCTAATGATGTGTAAGAATGTTAGATCTGATTTCTATGAATGTGCTTAGTGCTTGCTTATGCTAGATCTGATCCATTTGTTTGAGCTAAGTGCTTAATTACATTAGATTAGTGTGAATGATGTGATGCTCTATTATATGTGTGCAGTAGTTATTGGTTGAATATTGATGAACTATTGATGCTAAGTTCTCTGTTAAGTAGTATAATCACAGATCTGTGTCCCAGCTAAGGCTTCAGACACTTGAGTCCTGCAACCACCCCT
>SNQJ01S0054984.1:76869-98628 GCA_010110895.2 Picea sitchensis | reverse complement strand
CTGTTTCATTTGAATGTATGATGAGTTGTCTATTACATTAATTATTGAAGTAATCCCATTGTTCCAAGCATACCTACACATTATTTTTAAGTTACCAAGCATCCTTAGTCTACAACCCTAAGGAGTTTCTTGGAGTGATAACATGTCCCATAGGCTATTGTTAGCCTCGTGGACGTTAAAATCATTTTCTTTATTTTCTTTCTTTCTTTCATAGACAACTTGGTTATGTCATACATTATTTGATCAAACTCAATGGGCAAGAGAGAAAAACCTCACCACTAGGCATCTACGTGGGATTTCACGTAAGTGTCTACATGTGTGAATTGGAAATTGAATAGACACTGAGTTAGACATTGGGCTGTTTCAAAGAGCAGGCACTGGTTTGAGAATTCAACGAAGTCGAGAGAATTTGAGTATTGGAATCAGATAAAAGGAAGTAATCGGGTTTGTAGGAATATGGGATCGAGTAAATAGAATTGAATCTCCAAGAAGGCTCATTGTAGTTTGATTACTTTGAAATTCAATTCAATAAAGAGTCACATAAGCCATTTCTATACTCAAGCAAGCCATTTCCATTTTGCATGTGGTATATATGAGTAGATGAACATTATTAGATATATATTTTAGTATTATTTTATAATGATTATACGAAAAATAAATATTTTTTTCAAAATATAAAAAAAAATATTTGGAACAAAGGTATAAGATGTTTTTAGTTTAATGAACACTTTAATGTGATTATAATGGAAGTCAAATTTGCTAGAATTTTCAAATTTCATGTTTTGATGTATTTATCATACACAATGTACTTCTCTTAATTATACACTAAAAACCAGCTTAAATTCATCTTAACTCTAGATTTATCTTGTATCTAGAGGGATCAAATCCTTCAAGGTGCAAACCTTTTTTCAATTTTTTCCAATTTATAAAAAGTTTTCATCTCGATTGATCCATCTCCATACATGATAGATCCTCTCTCTCTCTCTCTCTCTCTCTCTCTCTCTCTCTCTCTCTCTCTCTNTATATATATATATATATATATATATGATATTGAAATATTTTATTTAAATTTTTATTTTGTTATTAATAATTATTTTAAATTTCATGTGTCAACTTCATGTTGAGCACACAAGGAATTATACATCTCCCTCATATTGGGCTATAGAAAACACATCTTGGTGTAATAAAATTTGGCGTGACCACAAATTTAGATATAACACTAATTGTATTACATGTATTCAATGTTGTTGAAGTAGAGCATACCAAGTCACTAACCACTTAATCATCCACTTACTCACTAATCTAATTGGAGGTAATGTTGGTTGAAAATTTCAAGTTTCCTACCATTGACGCAAAATTTATTTTTTGCTCCAATGAATGTATTTTTTCTTGATCCATGGAACTCAAAATTTCCTAATGGCACTTGTATTGTATTTCAATTAAAGAAAAATGACATCCTTGCAAAAAATATTATGGACTAGACTCTTTCCTTATCAAGCATTCAACATAATAAGAAAAATAAAACATGCACAAAGCATTCGTTCTTGGTTATACACTTCACTCCTTTCCTTATTTGTAACACACCCATGACATGGCATAAATAAATAAATAAATATTTTTATTTATTTTCTCAATTAGTCGAATCCTCCATCCATGGTCTCTAATCCTAGTCAATGGACCTTCAAAATTCCTGCGCTAAAGCCACTCTTCGGTTCCCTACTGGAATCTCTAAGAAATCAATCCATGGGTCTTTGCGAGACTTCACCACATGACCACCGGGTGTGAACATGCACCTATCCAAAAAGGAGCTTCGCGACCTTGTTCCTCGGGTGATTTTCTATGGGCCAGACCCAATACTCCCGATTTCTGATTTCCCGATTGGGGAATCCTCTAGGTGCTAGCTCCTCCCGATAGGATCCTTTGATTGAGATGTTGGGCGATAACCCATGGCCCAACTACCAAGCACCTTGGGACTTCATGTTTCGTGTCTCTCGAGGGCAGTTCATTTTTCCTCTTTGAAGTCCGATATGCGAACTCCCTCCAAGACCCAATCTATGGTCCACACTCTCCCTTCAATCGACACATGCGATCAAATCACGAGTTCGTGTCACGGGTGTTTGGATGTGAGTCCACCCTGACTCTTCCGATCTTTGATCTTTTGATATAGTTAGATCAACGGTCCACGGTCTCTCCTCGATCGATGACTGCGATCAAATCGCGAGTTCACGTCTCAAGTATTTGGATGTGAGTCCACCCTGACTCTTCCGATTCCTAATCTTCCGATATAGTCAGATCAATGGTCCACGGTTTCTCTTCGATCGATGACTGCGATCAAATCACGAGTTTGCGTCTCAGGTATTTGTATGTGAGTCCACCCTGACTCTTCCAATCCCCGATCTTTCGATATAGTCAGATTAATGATCCACGGTTTCTCTTCGATCAACGGCTGTGATCAAATCGCGAGTTCGCATCTCGGGTATTTGGATGTGAGTCCACCTTGACTCTTCTGATCCCCGATCTTCCAATATCTGAGTTCTCAAACTCTCATATCTATTTTCGCATGTCAGTCTTGACGATGGATGGTTCCGATGATTTCAGAACTTTCAGACTTGGAAAATTCTACTCTCCTGTATACTTTCAAAGGGTTTAACCCTTGTGAACCTTTCCTGGATCCAACGGTTATTGGTCCTCGCACTCATATCTGAAGGCCCAGATCTGATCTCCTCCTGTACGCTCTTCTAATTATCTGGACATGAATTTCAACGACCCAGATCTTTCACAGTGCTCGATCCAACGACCACTGTTGATCCTCCTCCTAAGATTTTTCTTTCTTCCCTAACTTGGAATATTTTAGATGTTTTGAAGGCCTTGGCCTTCGATCTACCTCCTGTGAGGCCTGATATACGGGTCTCAACTTCCACTTTACCTCTAGAGCTTACAAACTTGAAACAAGTTCACTTCTTTGACCTCATTTGTGCTTCTGAGAAACACTTATCTATTCTGAGCTTGGTTCATAGGGGATATCGAGTTCCCATGTACGCCTTGCGTTAATATGATTGCGTCAAATTGACGGTCTGTGAATTTCATTGATCCAATGGTCCATATCACATCACAACTTCAGGTTTCAGAAATTTAGTCACGCCAACGTGTGATTCTCCCGATGTGTGGACTTCGATCTTGCCAATCTGACGGACAAGGAGGGTCCTGATAGATCCTTGGATCTAAGGTCCAGATTTCATCACGATTTCGGGTTTTAGAAGTTTAGTTATGACAATGTGCGATTCTCCCTATGTGCAGACTTCGAACTCACTGTTCCAACGATCGAGGTGGGTTCCGATACATCCTTATATCTATGGCCCAGATTACATCGTGACTTCGGGTTTCAGAACTCAAAGGATTCGTCCCTTTCGCGATGATTACCAACATTCTTCGAACTTGCAAAGGTTGAAGAGGTCGAGGCACTAACGCTTGTGTTCCTTCCTCAAATCTAACGGTCATGATAGGCCTCGAATCCTCTCAAGAATATCTCATTTGTTCAACTTCCAAACGAAAGGATATTCCCTTTCGATACTTGAATTTCTCGCTATCCTTCTTGAACTTCGTCAGTTATGAAAGATTTAAGAGAATTATGCTCTTTCTCTTGGACTTAACACATAGAAGGATCTTTTGTACAACTCTTGAACTCCTTCATCAAGTCTAGAAATTATGTGGTTCTGGGTCTCTGCTTACCTTGCAGAGAGCCCGTGCATAACTGCACTACCTCTCCTAAGCTTAATGAACTCCGTCTCACAGGGATTACAAGATTCAAACTCCGCATTTAGGGAAGTATTCACTCGACTATAGGACGATATGAAATTCCTTGGGGAAAGTGCTTTAGAGGGATTAAACTAGAGCATAAAGGAAAAATAAAGAAGAAGTAAAAGTTCTCAAGGAATGAACGCATACTCTTAACTCAATCATTCAATACAAAATCCATTTACATGCACATAAATACAAGCATGCATCCATTATTTATAATTCAAAGCACAAGGCATAAAAACACTTATCAACACCATAAGACATACTGGAACTGCTGAGAGGGGTGCTTGTTTCCACCCAAACATAGGATCAATCACTCCCAATGGATTTATCACTGGCCACCCTTGAGCTTAGGTGACGATGCATTGAGATTCAATCTCTTACTTATAGCTCAACAGAAGTTAGCGATGAAGGTTACTCTCCTTCTCCCAATACAACAATAGTTGAGGACGAAGGTTACTCTCCTTCTCCCAATATAGGAATAGCTGAGGACAAAGGTTACTCTCCTTATCCCAATACAGGAATAGCTGAGGACAAAGGTTACTCTCCTTCTCCTAGCTCTATCTCTATTCTCTGTGATCATAAATCCATTTTCTTCCCCCATCCCCTCTGCCCACACCATGCTTCCTTTCTTTCCTTCGTCAGCAAGATTGTGTGTTGATCGAATTCCCTTGTCCATGGTCAGGTTTGAAAGCCTTTCATATGGGTAGTCTGCCCCATCCCCTCATTAACTCTTGAGGAGGCCTTCCCACCTACCAACCTAACGTGAATTCATTTTTGGTCAGAGGGTGATTCTGATCTTCACCAATTTAAATCCAACATGGTGTTGGTTCAGTGGAGGTTAATGCAACCATTCCGGGTTCCCTCCACCACATTTTCATTAGAAATCGTGGTCTCTCTTAGCACATCCCCTTCACAATAGTAATGCAATATGTATCTATTTTCTATTAAAAATAACAGAATTTACATTCATCGACCTTTTATTTAGAGGTTCATCAAAACAAACATTCACACCTTTGAGTTTTCCATAGTTCCCTGGCCAATATGGTTACATTTACAGACTAGGGGAAACACGATGTTACAATTCCCTCCCCCTTAAAGGAACATCGTCCTCGATGTTCTAGCTATCAACATGATATGTATGTACAGAAGTAAACAAAATTGGATATGCCTGTCTCATGGCATCTTCCACTTCCCACATAGCCTCATCTGGGCCAAAGTGTTTCCACTGCACCTTGACCTATGCAATGGTTTGGTTCCTGAGTGAGGTTTCCTTCCTGTCTAGTATACATTGGGGTTTTGGCAGGAACTCTCCCTCTGGTTCCACCTAGATCACAGACTAGTCAATTATACGATTAACATCATGTACATATTTCTTCAATATTGAAACATGGAAAACATTATGTGCCTTTATAGTGGGAGGAAGTGTTGGCCTATAGGCTACAGGTCCCATTCTATCCAAGACTTCAAAGGGCCCACAATATTGAGGTGCCAATTTGGCATAGGATCCCATTCTCAGAGAGCTCTTCCTGGGTTTAACTCTGAGATAGACATGGTCTCCAGCCTTGAACTCTCTGGGAGTTCTCTTTCTTTTGGCATAGCTTTTCTGTCTATCCTAGGAAATCTTCATATTTTGTCTTATTTGAACCGCTTGTTGTTCCATTTCTTTCAGCATGTCGGGTCCGATTGTAATCCTGTACACTAGGTTACTCCAACTGATTGGAATCTTGCACTGTCTACCATAGAGGGCTTCAAAAGGGATCATCTTCAAGGATTCCTGATAATTTTTGTTGTAGGAAAACTCTACGAATGGTGGGTAGTCTTTCCACTTCTTAGCCTGATCCATTACATGCATCCTTAACATGGCTTCTACTATTTGGTTCACTCTTTCTGGCTGAACAACAATTTAGTCTCAAAACCGACCATTAGGGATTTCCAAAAGTTTGAAGTAAATTTGCTATCTTTGTCAGGTACAATTTTTTTGGCACAGGGGCAGACCCAGGGTTCAATGCTACAACAATGCACCAACAAAACCCTAACTACCAACCCTTTCGGAAACACCTGCGAAGAAGATGAAGTCTCACCCGAGGTAGAGGCAGGGGTGGTTGCAGGACTCAGGTGTCTACAACCTTAGCTGGGACATGGATATGTGATTATAATACTTTAGAGAGCACTTAGAACCATTAGTTCATCATTATTTAACCAATATCTACTCCGCAGAGAAAACAGAGCATCACAACATTCACCCTGATCTAATGTATTTAAGCACTTAGCATAAATAAATAGATTATCTCTTAGAAGATTTGAGCACTAAGTAAGTTCACATAGGTCAGATTTAGCATCCAGGGTCATCATAAGCACAAATCACAAACAGATCTATCTATCTATATCAAAGCACTTAGAAAGTAAAGACATAAACACATCATAACATCGCACAGAGCAAAATAACACAATATTTATGTGGTTCACCCCAACCCTGGGGCTACGTCCACCAACTCTCCTTATTTATTATCTTCAATCAGTCATCTACCTGCACAGAGACACAAAAACCCTACTCTGCATAGGACAAAAGATCTGTGTGCACCTCACCAGATCCTCCCTCCTTGAGCTAGGTCTAGCACAAAGCCTTTCACAATCTGTTACAACCGCTTTCACTTAGCTCTACAAGTTTCTCACAATATGCATAGAGCATCTACAAACCATACTTTCACTTAGCACTTGGCTTATCACCACCCCTACTTATGTCACCTAGCTACTTATTTATACTTTACAAAATAGGCCTAAACATGGGTAAACCCATGGGCCGACATCCCATAACCATTACATAATCCCAAATCACAAAAAGGACCCAAAAAGGGGTCGAGATCCTGCAATCTCTGCTTCGTCTTACGCTCCATCTTCGACGGGCTGTCGAAGTCCCAAAATAGGTCAAACTTGACCAAGGATCTCCCAAAACTTGGTCAAGGGCCAACACACCCCCAACACTCACCTGTGACTCGTCCCGAGTCACTCTGGTTTGACTAGTTCTGTTTTGAATGCCTCAAGCTTGGCTCGAGTTGCTTCGACTTGTTGTTGTGCTACAACCTCTTGTTCAGTGAAATCTTGGATGATTGCATTGTTGATAGGTCCCTCTAGATGTTATTCATCTATAGTGACAATCTACTCTAGCTCTTATCCTTGGCCTTCTACCTCTGTAAACAATTGATAGGCCTTATCTTGTACAGGTTGGAGTTTCTGAGTTACTTCCATAACTCTTCTTTGGATAGTGTGGATATGTTGTTGGGCAGTCCGCTGCTCTTGGGATCGCTTCATTCTTTCCACAACTGACAGGGGCTTCAACTACACCTGTATCTTTTTGGCTTGATAGTTCGCCTCTTGGAGTTGCGACTCTAGTTCCTTCAGTTTCGGGTTCTTCGTGAGTTGTTCATAGGTCTGGGCACTGCAATCAGTGAGTTTCTTACATTCTAGGGTAAGAGCCTTTAGCCTTTCAACTGTGCTCCTGGCGGTTGCTTCTCTTTGGTCTCTTACATCTTGTGGGGTCTTAAGTAGAGCGTGTAGCTCCAAATCTGCTATGCATTGTTGTAGCCACTGGATGGCTTCTGCGAGCTGGTTCACCTACTATGTAACTCAATCTTCTGCCTTGATTTCTAAGACTGTCACAGAGTGAATTTTTTTGTTGAATACTTCTTTTACTTCGAGGCGCTCTGTGACAAACTATTCCTTTTCTTGCTGTAGTTGTGATTTTGCTTCATGAAACTTCGCTTGGAGAGAAATATTTTCCTATTCTGCAACACTACATTTCTCTATGAGTACTCCTTGTACTTGTGTCAAAGCCTAGGTGGCTTGCTCTATTTCTTCTTGTTCTCATCCAAGGAGGGCTTCGACTGTATTGGCTAGGTGGTGGAGTTGAGCTGGCTCATCTCCCAATTCTGGTTCTCTCGACGTAGTGGAGACTACATGGATGGACTGTAGGGCATGTTGTACCCCTCAGAGTTCAGTTTCAATTCAATCATACATCTCCTCTTGCTTTGCTTCTTGTTTCTCTGCAATTTCTAGAAAAGCATCTTGCAGGGATGCTATGAGGAAGTCGAAGTCATCGGAGGTGAGGACAGTCTGCATCTTGGTCATGGTGGCCTTTGATTTCTTCCAGGAGAAAGGTTTCAGAGGTGAACCTTTCCTCTTCTTCAGGGGATCAATCTCGTCTCCTTTCTTCTGTTCAACCTCTTTCTCATTCAACTCTTGGCCATCACCTTTTCTCTCTGGTGATATGGAAGCAGTTTTCACGGATGTGCTGTCTATCTCTTGGACCTCTTAGGTCTTCTTTGTCCTACTGGGTCTTGGTGTATCCTACGCAGTTTCTGGGTTGTCGATGTAGGATATATCTGTAGGGTCTGCTGGAATAAGGAGGTCTGCCGACCAGTCCTTAGTGATCTCCTCCAAGTCCTCCTCCGTCATCTTATAGTAGGATTGAAGTTGTTGCTTTTGTTCATTGACGCGTGCTGTGATGTAAATAAATGTTGATATGCGCTGAAATTCATCAAAGGTCTGAAGCAGTGTAGAGTGTTCGAAGTCATGCAAGGCTTAGACTGTATGTCTATCTTCAGCTGATTGTAGTAGGTATGAAAAATAACATTTGACTGCCACTGTTTATTCATGTCGCTTGAATACCACAGTGTAGTGAACTTCGTGGCCAACGGTTCAAATGGATTGATGTCTAGGAAGATCGCACCTTCCAGAATCTCCTAGGCAATAAACTCTATAAGTATCAAGAGTCAGCTGAAATGAAATTCATATCCTTGATCCTATGCTTCTCTGCAGTAGAGTTCCAACTAGTTCGCCGGGTACTTCGCCCAATTCATATGAAGGCCTTCTGCGCACTTCCCTGCGAGGTCGACTACAAAACCAGTGACTTAGGTAGGTCAGTTATTTCTTACATACTTCCCTGTAATCAACTGACAGGGGAGGCACACTGCACCACTTTGGATAGAAGCTAACTTGTAGCCTCGTGTTCTCTTCTCGATATCGCCATAAGTGTCCTTGATCTTCTGTGTTAGATCATGATCCATGGCTTTTCCTGGGTAAAAATCTTGTGGATTAGGTCCTTGCATACTCAAGCTCACGATCTGATTGATCAATGTCAGATCAACTGTTATACTGTGGTTTAGCCACAAATAGTCGCCATGGTAACAAGAAAGCAACAACTTGACACAGGCATTGACTTCCTGGTGTCTACCAAAGTGGGGAATCTTCATGACGTTCAATAGGGTGTATTGTGCGAGGTTCATAGTCCAACACTGGGGGATTATCGTCGAATTCTTCCCCTTAGTTCTAGTCAGGTACTTATGTGGGGCGAGGATGTTATAGACTTTATGATATTCGAGGTTGAAGTCACTAAATTTCAACGCTGCAATCTTATCTTGGTCTGCTTAAACTGCGCGTATCCCCTTGGAGAGGTACGTCGTAACCAATGTGTATTCGAAATCTCTGGGCACACAGTCTCGATTTACTGCACTGCTTAGAGGTGGTATATAGGAAAGTAATATGGTCAAGATCAATTTGGCATTCGCTAGATCATCCCTGTTCTTGGTTCGCTTTTCATCTGGTGGTTGGGATGGTCTGGCTCTGCGAGCAGTTGACGAAGAGGCTGGGAGTCCTCTCATCGATGATGCTTGTACACCTATAGACATCGACATGACTCTTTCAGTCATGAGGTCGATCAGAACTTCTTCAAAAAATTTATTTCCAACACTCAACTCATCCAACATACATGCTCAGGGTTAGAAATATCAGGTTCAGAGGGTAACTTAGACACAGTAATAAGATAGAGAGCAAGAGCGTGATGATCACTGTGAAAAATCAACTTATTCTGTGGAATAAAACTTTCGGTTGGAAAAAGTGTTTTCGATGCATCGCGCGATGGGATAAATAGGTAACTCGGTAATGGGTCTCTTGCAATGGGTATGAAGCCTTCATTAACTTTGTTCTATCCGTTATGGCACGGTCCAAATGGTCGAATGGTGAATTGTCTTTCCATAAATGTATTTCTACCCATTCAGAGCGTTGGTCTAACGATTATAATGTCCCCAATGACTATATTGCTTCTCCATGGTGAATTTCCATGTGTCGTTGTTTTGATATCCCGACGGAGCTCCAATTTTGCAAATTTTCCTTTTGCGAGGTTCCCTTTGGAACCTTTTGCAACTTATCAATCTTATCTCTCTTCTTACTTCACTTTCTAGCCTTCTTCCCAGTGAGCTTCGTCTCGGTATGCCTTTTTATGTTCTGATTCTTATCTTATTTTGGCATAGTTACTTCACACTGTTGAGATTATTTCCTAAGATTCGAGGGTGATCCTTCTTCTTTATCTAGAATAGGTACTTCAATCTTCTGTGGGTCTTATAGTGTTCTTGCAACTTCGACATCCGGGTCTCTAGTGTTAAATAACTTTGATCTATTCTTATGTTCTTTGATCAAGTGTGTGATCCTTCTAGTCATGAATTCTTTTAACTCTTGCTTCTTCTGCTCTAAAACTTCTTCTTCTTCTTGCCTTTTGGCTTGATCTCTTTCAATCCAAGGTTTTCCTAGTAGCATAGTAAATGGGGCATTGTTCTCAATAAATTTAATAATCTCAAAATCTTCCTTTGTCGAAGTTTCATTGGCATTCATAGGTATCCGGGTGAGGTTTCTACATAGGTTTATCATCTTTCCTTTGAATAGTCATATTCCTCCTAATGAAGGAATCATAGCAGGCCTCCCTATAGCTTCCCAAGTTCTCTCTATCATGATATTCACCTGTTTTTCCTCATCTAGAACAAAGTCAATGTAGAATTCTCCTATTCTTGCTTCAAGACATTCTTTTTCTTTGAAGATCTCTGATAATCTGACATGTCGGTGGTCATTCAGGGTTTCTTTCATATGTAGCAATACTTTTTTCTGATTCTTTTTGGGGTTCTACCATAATCTTAGTTTCTGGATATGCCCTAGGGTTTTCTTGTCTCATGTTCATTTCTTTAATCTTAGCAATCATTCTAGGACAATCCAATACTTCATGGTTCATAGCTTTACAACAAAGACAACTAGGTCTTCTCCCAGGGCATTCCTTAGCAACATGTCCCGGTCTTCTGCAACTGTAACAGAGGGTTAATCCTCTTTTTTTTTTTAAATGATCCCCAACATTTCCTATACTGTGTGCTAGGATCATGGTAGCTAACATGAAAACATTTCTTTCTAAGATCCTGCATACACTTATTAGTCCAACCATTCTTTCTATGCATAGGTATAACATATTTTTCACTATTCTTATAATATCTACTCATATCAAATCTTCTTTCATCTATTAATACCCTAGTTTTCAAGCTAGGATAAAATCTATCAAACATACCTAGATCCATACTATTGAAATAAAAATTTCCACTTATCTTACTTATACAGAGCACAAAGCTTTTAGATCTTACCTCTTTTCTTCAAATCAGACTTCTTTTCCTTAGCACAGAGTTTGTCAAACTAAGTAGAGTATTGCGCACTAGAGAAACATATCTACACACAGAGCATTCACAATTTCAGTTCAGATATTTGCACAAAGCTTCTTTTTCCTCAGTTCCCAGCAATCACAGTTTCAGGTCTCGACAACGGAACCATTTGTTGGCATAGGGGCAGACCCAGGGTTAAATGATACAACAACGCACCAACAAAACCCTAACTATCGACCCTTTCGACAACACCTGTGAAGAAGATGAAGTCTCACCTGAGGTAGAGGCAGGGGTGGTTGCAGGACTCAGGAGTTTACAACCTTATCTGGGACACATATTTGTGATTATAATACTTGATAGAGCACTTAGCACCGTTATTTCATCATTATTTAACCAATATCTACTACGCAAAGAAAATAGAGCATCACAACATTCACCCTAATCTAATGTATTTAAACACTTAGCATAAAGAAATAGATTATATCTTAGCAGATTCGAGCACTAAGTAAGTTCACATAGGTAAGATTTAGCATCCAGGGTCATCATAAGCACAAAGCACACACATATCTATCTATCTATATCAAATCACTTAGCAAGTAAAGACATAAACACATCAGAACATCGCACAGAGAAGAATAACACAGTATTTACGTGGTTCACCCCCACCCTGGGGCTACGTCCACCAACTCTTCTTCTTTATTAGTTTCAATCAATTATCTACATGCATAGAGCCACCAAAAACCTACTCCGCATAGGACAAGAGATTTGCGTGCACCTCGCCAGATCCTCCCTCCCTGAGCTAGGTCTAGCACAAAGCCTTTCATAGTCTGTTACAACCACTTGCACTTAGCTCTACAAGTTTCTCACAATATGCATAGAGCATATACAAACCATACTTTCACTTAGCACTTAGCTTATCACCCCCCCTAATTATGTAACCTAGATACTTATTTATACTTTACAAAATAGGCCTAAACATGGGTAAACCCATGGGTTGACATCCCATACCCGTTACATAACCCAAATCCCAAAAAGGACCCAAAAAGGGGCCGAGATCCTGCGATCTCTACTTCGTCTTGTGCTCCATCTTCGACAAGTTGTCGAAGTCCCAAAATAGGTCAAACTTGACCAAGGATCTCACAAAAATTGGTCAAGGGCCAACAAATTTCCTTGGGCATGCCATGCAGTCTGAATATCTCCTTCATGAAGATGTTGGCAATATCTATTGCCTTGCAAGTTGACCTGACATGGATGAAATGAGCAGAATTACTCAGTTTGTCCACCATGACCATGATAACATCATTTTACTTGGTCGAATTTGGTAATCCAGTGATGAAATCCATGGATATGGTTTCCCATTTCCATTCTAGTATTGGCAAGGGTTGTAATAGTCYTGTTGTGTGAAGGTGTTCTGCGTTAACTTGTTGGCATTCTAGGCACTTAGCTAGATAGTTAGCTATGTCGTTCTTCAACCCAAGCCAATATAATTGTTTCCTAGTGGTCGTGATCATATTTCGATATTCTGGTTGACCAGTATATGGTCTCTTATGCAGTTCATCCATTATGAACCTCTTCAAGTCGTCACAGTTTGGAATACACAATCTTTTTTTGTAAGTCAACAACCCTCCCTCGAGCATTTGGTAGTCGTCTTACTTTAGCCATGTAGGCTCTTGTCTTAGGTATGAGGTCACCATCTTAAAGAATGCATATATCTCCTATGAATTTCTGACTCTTTCCCTGACATCCGTTTCACATGTGCATACTACTTTTAGATGAATCATTTTTATACTTCTGTTGAGGAAATCAACCACCCTATTCTCATTTCCTTTGATGTGTCTTATTTCTAAATCAAACTCACTAAGGAGATCCATCCACCTAGCTTGACTGGCATTGAGTTTTGGTTGATCAAATAGGTGCCTCAACCCACAATGGTTTGTCATAAGCATGAATCTCTTTCCCAGAAGGTAGTGCCTCCACATTTTTAAAGCATGTACTATGGCCGCCAACTCTAGGTCATGGGTCACATAATTTATCTCATGCTCATTTAATTTTTGGTACGCATAGCAAATTACATGTCCCTCTTGCATAAGGACTCCTCTGAGTCCTTCCTTGCAGGCATCTGTACACACGAGGAAATCATTATCCGGGTCTGCAATATTCAACACGGGTGCATGGGTTAGGAGGTATTTCAGTTCCTGAAATCTTTCTTCACATTTTTATGTCCAAATGAATTTAATCCTCTTTTTCTGAAGGGCAGTGATTGGACAACCAATCTTGGAAAACACTTTTAGGAACCTTTTATAGTATCCTTCTAGGCCCATGAAGGACCTAATATCGGATACATCCTTAGGGGTAGGCCATTCCATAATAGATCTGATCTTTTCAGGGTCCACTACCGCCCCTTCCTTAGAAATGAAATGGCCTAAGTAATGTACTTGCTTCTGAAAGAAATCACACTTACTAAACTTAGCGTAGAGCTGATGCTCTCTTAGTAATTGAAGTATAGGTATAATATGTTCTTTGTGATCCTCCATATTCTTGGAGTAGATTAGGATATCATCAATGAAAACCAACAAAAAATTGTCCAGGAATTTGCTGAGTACATGATTCATCAAGCACATAAAAGTGGTGGGGGCATTGGTTAACCCAAATGGCACCACCACGAATTCATAGTGACCATACCTCGCCCTGAAGGTTGTTTTGTGGATGTCTTCATATTTAATCCAGACTTGGTGGTATCTATACCTTAAGTCAATCTTCGAGAAGATGGAAGCACCTCCCAATTGGTTGAACAGGTCATCGATTCTTGGTAAGGGGTATTTGTTCTTTATGGTTGTCTTATTGAGTTGTCTGTAATCTATGCACAGTCAGAGTGAGCCATATTTCTTTTTCACAACCAAGACGGGCGTTCCCCACGAAGATACACTGGGTCGGATGTAGCCTTTGTCCATCATCTCCTTTAATTGTAGCTTGAGATCAACCAGTTCTGGCGTGCTCATTCTATATGGCGTCCTAGATGTTGGTACCACTCCTGGGGTAAGTTCTATCGAGAAGTCGATATCCCTTATCAGAGGTAGACTTGGTACCTCTTCTGGGAACACGTCCTTGTATTCTCTTAATATGGGGTGGTCCTCTAGGTTTGGTTTTTCATTCTCAACAGATTCCAGTACCTGTATGGCATATAAGGAATACCCCTTTCTGCAATACTTTTTCATTTGAAGAGCTGATATTTGTATCACTGAGATAGGCTTCTGAATACCTTGGAGGGTCATTTTCCTCCCTTCTTCATTTACACATTATAAATTTTTATGATAACATTCCAATTTAGTTTTATAAGAAGCCAACCAATCCATACCAATCAACAAGTCATAAGATCCCAGGGGAAGTATATTAAGGTTCGCTTGGGTGGGAAATCCACCCATGATGAATTGACAAGTTGGTATGACTTCAACCCCTTTTCTTTTGGTCCTAATGGCTAGTCGTACCAACCATGGCTTAACATGTTTAAATTGTTGTAGTTCACACTTATCAATAGTCTGAGGGGCCACATAACTCAAATTAGAACCAGGGTCAATTAAAATAGAAACTAGATGGTTGGCGATCATACCTTCTAGCTCCATTACTGAAGCTTGGTGGTAGGCTTGATTATTGTCCAAGGATGCATAAATTCGTGGCATGCTTCTAGCCACATCGTTATCATTGACGGTGTTAGCTTCTTGGATATTGTAGACTCTCTTACTATTCTATTGTCTGTGTGGGCAGTCCCTCAATCAATGATCTTCTCCACAACCCCAACATTTTAAGGGTTACCTCTTTAGGTTATCAGTCTTTTTCGGGACTATCTTAAAAGGTTTATTTCCACTTTTAGAGGGGAAATTTTGATGATATACACTTCTAGTAGGAAGTCTCCTTCTAGAATATTTTCCATGGTTCTTAAACCTTGAGGATATAAACTACTTCTTCTGGAATCCCGAACTACTCCTCTTCTTCCATCCCTCTTGAGGTCTTGTCTTACTCCCAAACTGCTCATAACAATACCTCGGCTTCAAGATAGTTTCTTCTAAGGTCTTTGGTTCGTCAAACTCAATCATATCTCGGTAGGTCTGAGGTAACCCACTAATGAATTGCTGCATTTTTACCTTTTAATATTTTATATAGGGTACATACCTCAGTAGTTCAAGGAATTTATTAGCGAATTCATCTATGGTGAGCTACCCCAGCKAGAGTTCATATAATTCCTTAGTCTTTCCATCCATGTATTTCTCTAACAAGTACTATTTTCTGAAGTATTTCTCAAACTGTTTCCATGACAATTCCTTCTCATGGACTCCTTTCACATTCCCAAGGTCTTCCCACCAAATGGAATCCTTCCCATTCAGGTTAAACATGGCTATTTGAGCCTTCAAGTTTTCAGAGTAGTCATGGACTCTGAAGTATTTCTTCAAACCAAGCAGCCAAGCTTCAGCCTCCTCTCCCTTCTTAATCTCTCCATCAAAAGAGGGTGGTTTGGCTTTCTTGAACTCTTCAGGGTCATGATTTTTGGAATGCTTCCACTTCTTTCCTTTCCTTTGAGAATGTGAGCTAGCTCCACTACTAGAAGATCCTTGGGAGTTGTCATATTCCTTTCCTGAGGACTCTACTGATGTGTGTCCCCTAGCTCCAGGTTTGACCTTATTTTATGTACTTATCTTAGTGTGTTCATGGTTTTAGATATCAGGTGGAATTTGACTTCTCTTCTCATGTCGTCGGTCCACATGATTGGTTGCGGTTTCATGTTGCAGTTGTCTCTGTATGTCGGATAATCTCTGTAGCAAGACTGCGTTAATTTTTGTTTGCTTTTCTTTCTCTTTTATTAAATTTTCATTGTCGGCCTTGCAACTTTGTAATTCGGGCCCGAGGCTCCTTACAGTTTTAGCCAGGTCCAGAGGGGGTTCCTCCGCCCTTTGTTCATCATATTCTTCATCTCTATTGTGGGAGCCATCCCCCACTTCATGATACGTCACCATCCTTTTTCCTTGAATCTTTCCCGGGGTTTACTGACTGCTCAAGTGATGACAAAACACTTATTGTTAGCTAACAGTCTATTAGTTTATGAACAATACATAGTTTAGATTCTCAAATGTATACACACAGTAGAAAGTTTCATTCTTTTCCTCATAAAAATTGCTAACCATACTTTTGAGAAAAGGTAAGGTAGAGTGTCAATATTTTGAGAGTAGTCCAAATAGAGTTTTTAAGTGACTCATCCATGAGACAAAGAAGGCCAAGTGATGTAACCATGCTCTGATACCAATTTGTAACACACCCACGATGGGGCATAAATAAAAAAAAATATTTTTATTTATTTTCTCAATTAGTCAAATCCTCCATCCATGGTCTATAATCTTGGTCAATGGACCTTCAAAATTCCCGAGTTGAAGCCGCTCTTTGGTTCCCTACTGGAATCTATAATAAATCGATCCATGGGTCTTTGTGAGACTTCACCTGTGCGAACTAGCACCAGGTGCAAGCTTCCTCCACGTGACCACCAGCTGTGACCACGTGCCTATCTCAAAAGGCGCTTCGCGACCTAGGACCTCGGGTGTTTTTCTATGGGCCAGACCCAATACTCTTGATTTCTGATTTCTTGATTGAGGAGTCCTCTAGGTACTAGCTCCTCCCGCTAGGATCCTTCGATTGAGATGTTGGGCGATAACCTGGGCAAGCGCTTCGAGACTTCGTGTTTCGCATCTCATGAGGGCAATTCATTTTTCCTCTCTGAAGTCTGATATGCGAACTCCCTCCAAGATCCAATCTATGGACCACACTCTCCCTTCGATTGATGATTGCGATCAAATCGTGAGTTTGTGTCTCGGGTATTTGGATGTGATTCCACCCTGACTCTTCCGATCCTCAATATTTTTATATAATTAAATCAACGGTCCACAGTCTCTCTTTGATCGACGACTGCGATCAAATTGCAAGTTCGCATCTCGGGTATTTAGATGTGAGTCCACCTTGACACTTCCGATCCCTGATCTTCCGATATAGTCAGATCAACAGTCCACAGTTTCTCTTTGATTGACGACTATGATCAAATCACGAGTTCACGTCTTGGGTATTTGGATGTGTGCCTGATCCGGATTATTTTCGGCATGAAATGAGAGCGGAGATATAATAAAGAAATGCACAGAGATATTCCAGATATTCAATAATATAACAAAAATGTACGAGAGATGCAACCATAAACATAGATATATAGTAATACACGATTTCTTAATGAAAGAAATGTACATAGACTGTAAAAATACAAAGTGAAAGACTCGCTNCTGCGATCAAATTGCAAGTTCGCATCTCGGGTATTTAGATGTGAGTCCACCTTGACACTTCCGATCCCTGATCTTCCGATATAGTCAGATCAACAGTCCACAGTTTCTCTTTGATTGACGACTATGATCAAATCACGAGTTCAGGTCTTGGGTATTTGGATGTGTGCCTGATCCGGATTATTTTCGGCATGAAATGAGAGCGGAGATATAATAAAGAAATGCACAGAGATATTCCAGATATTCAATAATATAACAAAAATGTATGAGAGATGCAACCATAAACATAGATATATAGTAATACACGATTTCTTAATGAAAGAAATGTACATAGACTGTAAAAATACAGAGTGAAAGACTCGCTAGAATGGTGGCATCTTATCTCTGAGAAGAGATGTGACGGCTACTCGCATTTGCAAGAATATGATTACAATGAGGCTCTGAAGGCCTTTTTACAATAAATAGGAATTCCAAAAGTCCTAGACATCCAAAAACCTAACCCTAGGAGATGAAGTGCCAAAATTCGTGTGGGCCCCGTTTGGGTAAGTGAGTACATCAACTTCCCGGGGTCGTAACTTTTGCATACGATCTCTGTTTTAGGCGTGTGATAGCTCGTTGGAAAGGTACTGTCGAGGAGATTCATTTTGGGGGCTCGATTATGCCTTTGACTATCATTGAGAACCTTGATGTTGAAAAACCTTCATTTGGACCCTTAAAATGGCCCCGGAAGTTAAAACCTGCTAAAAATAGTAAATTGCCAAAATTGCCAAAAAAGTGTTTTGAGCCATTTGGAAAAGATGGGTGGCCACCAATATCCACCTGTATTAGTTTCCACCCTAACTCTTCCAATCCCCAATATTTTGATATAGTCAGATCAACGATCCATAGTTTCTCTTCGATCAATGACTGCGATCAAATCACAAGTTCGTGTCTCAGGTATTTGGATGTGAGTCCACCTTGACTCTTCCGATCCCCGATCTTCCAATATATGAGTTTTCTAACTCTCATATTTTGCTTCCACCTATTAGTCCTAATGATGGACGGTTCCGATGATTTCAAAACTTCGGGACTTGGAAAAGTCTACTCTCCTGTATACTTTCGAAGGGTTTAACCTTCGTGCAACTTTCCTGGATCCAATGGTTGTTGGTCCTTGCACTCACATATGAAGGCCCATATCTGATCTCCTCCTACACACTCTTCTAATTGTCTGGACGTGAATTTCAATGGCCCAGATCTTTCACAGTGATCGATCCAACGACCACTATCGCTCCTCCTCCTAAGCTTTCACTTTCTTCCCTGACTTAGAAGATTTCATATGTTCCGAAGGCCTCATCCTTTGATATACCTCCTGTGAGCCCTGATATATGGGTCTCAACTTCCTCTTTTCCTTCGGATCTTATGAAATTGAAACAAGTTCCCCTCTTGGACCTCATTTGTGCTTCTGAGAAGCACTTATCTCTTTTGAGATTGGCTCTTAGGGAATATCAATTTCCCATGTACTCCTTGTGTTAATATGCTCATGTCAGATCGATGGTTCGGTACTTTCCTTGATCCAACGGTCCAGATCACATTGCAACTTCGGGTTTCAGAATTTTAGTCGCACCAACATCCGATTATTCTGATGTGTGGACTTCGATCTCGCCAATCCAACAGACAAGGAGGGTCCTGATAGATTTCATCGTTATTTTGGGTTTGGAAGTTTAGTTGTGCCAACGTGAGATTCTCCCGATCTGTGGACTCTGAACTCACAGATCTGAGGGTTGAGGTGGGTTCCAAAAGATCCTTATATATACGACCCAGATTACATCGCGACTTCGGGTTTCAGACTTCAAAGGATCCATCCCTTTCATGGTGATTACCAACATTCGTCGAACCTGCGAAGGCTAAAGAGGTCGAGGCACTAATGCTTGTGTTCCTTCCTCAAATATAGCGGCCGTGATATACCTCGGATCCTCATGAGCGGATATTGATTGTTCAACTTCCAAATGAAAGGATACTCCCTTTCGATACTTGAATTTCTTGCTATCCTTCATGAGATTCATCAGTTATGAAGGATTTAAGAGCGTTAAGCTCTTTCTCTTGGACTTAACACATAGAAGGATCTTCTGCACAACTCTTGCACTCCTTAATCAAGTCTATAACTTATGTGGTTCTGGGTATTTTCTTACCTCGCAGAGAGCCTACGCATAACTGCACTGCCTCTCCTGAGCTTAATGAACTTCGTATCACAAGGATTATGGGATTCAACCTCCACATTCAGTGAAGTACTCACTTGACTCTAGGACAGGATGAAATTCCTTGGGGAAAGTTCTTTCGAGGGATTAAACTAGAGCATAAGGGAAAAATCAAGAAGATGTAAAAGTTCTCAAGGAACGAACGCATACTCTTAACTCAATCATTCAATACATAAACCATTTACAAGCACATAAATACAAGCATGCATCCATTATTTATAATTCAAATCACAAGGCATAAAAACACTTATCATCACCATAAGGCGTACTGCAACTTCTGAGAGGGGTGCTCGTTTCCACCCAACCATAGGCTTAGTCACTCCCAATGGATTTATCACTGGCCACCCTCGAGCTTAGGCTACGATGTGTTGAGATTCAACCTCTTACTTCCAGCTCAATGAAAGTTAGGGACGAAGGTTACTCTCCTTCTCCCAATACAGGAATAGATGAGGATGAAGGTTACTCTCCTTCTCCCAATGCATGAATAGTTGAGGATGAAGGTTACTCTCCTTCTCTTGGCTCTATCTCTATTCTCTGTGAACAAAACTCCCTTTCATCCCCCCATCCCCTCTACCCACACCATGCTTCCTTTCTTGCCTTCCTCAACAAGATTGCGTGTGGCTCAAATTCCCCTGTCTGTGGTTAGGTCTGGAAGCCTTTCATATGGGTAGTCTTCCCCATCCCCTCATTAACTCTTGAGGAGGCCTTCCCACCTACCAACATGACGGGAATTCATTTCTGGTCAGAGGATGGTTCTGATCTTGAGCAATTTAAATCCAACATGATGTTGGTTCGGTGGATGTTAATGCAACCATTCCAGGTTCCCTCCACCACCTTTTCATTAGAAATCATGGTCTCTCTTAGAACATCCTCTTCACAATAGTCATGCAATACATATCTATTTTCTATTAAAAATAACATAATTTACATTCATCAACCTTTTATTCAAAGGTCCATCAAAACAAACATTCACACCTTTGATTTTTCCATAGTTCCCTGGCCAATATGGTTATATTTACAGACCGGGGGAAACAAGGTGTTACATTATTAGACTAGTCAACTAAGGCTCCTACCACATATCCCCCAACCTCAAAGTATTGTTCATCCCAAATAAGTGAGGAGATGACTGTACAATTAAAATATCACTTTCTTCATCAAAATTACAAAAAAAATAAAAATAAAAATTCCTCAATCACTTCTCCATCTAGATGTCTACTGGACAATGCACACTCTATTAAAATCAATGGTTTGTTTACCTAAGGACTTGGATGAAAAATGGGTCTTTAGATACTATAGACTAGGTCTTTGGTTTCTATGGCTCTTATACCCTTGTCTTTCTAGCAGTTTCCATGCATATTTTATAAATATGGGGTTAATGGACTTTAACCTATCCTCAAAGTTTCCCCATTCCTCCAAAAATTTATCTGCAGTGATGTTAGTGTGCTTCATGTTGACAAGGTAGTCCATCTCGATGCTTAGGGCTTCACTCTATATCTATTCTAACTTAGGGTTTAGATGCTTCTTCTTTTTCAACACTTGTTTACAAGCTCCCTGTAGGGTTTCAAAATAGTCCCTATTCTCACTCCATTAATTCACTAAAACCTTCACAATTACTTCCATTTCACCTTCATGTCACCTTCATATCACCTCCACATCGTTACATTTACCTCATCATTGGGTTATAACTATGCTTTTCCAAAGTTTATCAATTCTTAACATTTTTAAGTGGATTTATGGTTAAACTTTAGAAAATAATATGCTTATACATATACCTAACAATTAGAATGAGTTTGTTGACATGTGTAGGTAAAAAAGAAACTTCCTAGGCACCTTTATGTGGCACTATATGTTCAAATTCGAATTTGAGGAGATCATGGAGGAGATTATTGAGAAGATCATGGAGGATATCATGGAGGAGATCATGGACCTCATGGAGAATATCATGGAGGATAG
>SNQJ01S0054984.1:52260-67041 GCA_010110895.2 Picea sitchensis | reverse complement strand
ACACATAGTGAGATTGAGCATTGGACAATCCCCAAAACACCATGGCATGAAAGAATATGTCACCTTTGTGACACCAAGATGGTTGAATATGAAAATAACTTTCTCCTCAAGTGCCCTGCATATACCCAAATTATATATCAATTTCAAAATATATGTCATAATATCGACCTTCCTAACTTTTCGAGTCATCAAAACTATCATGATCTTGGAACACTTCTCCTAATGCTTTTTGAGCATCCAAATAACATTATAAATAAATCTAAATAATATATTACCTTTCTTAAGGTATGATAAAACATATATATATATATATATATATATTATTTCTTCTTTTCCACAGAAAAAAGTGTAATTTTATTCATTCGAAGAGACAAAATTACATTCTGTAGGTGTTTTGAGAGCACATCTCTTGAGAGAGGAAGAAGCCAGGGAAAAACAACCGACATATGATAAAACTAAATCTAATAAAAGATTGTTCTATTCAGAAAGAGAACAAAAAAAAGAGACAACAACATAGTAAGTATAGTCTCAATCAGTCCAAAATAAGGTCCATCAAAGCCAAAAAAAAAAGATGGAAATATAAGCGCCGATGGTAGATTCATTTATGTGAGAGTACAAGAGATATAAAAAATATATATACAGAAGCTAGAATAAAGGATAATTTCAATGCCATGATCCATAAATTACTGAGTGAGCATGGGACCGTCGATAAAGGGGCGGTGATAGTACTAAAAAAAATCATCCCCGATAGATTCAAAGACATGCCATTGACCAAAAAAGAGTTGCATACCTGCTTTTGAAAGAACATCTTCTACAGAGTTTTGAATCTTGAATACATCTTTTAGAACAACATAATGAAAAGTAGCCATAAACCTGAATATCTCCTCCAAAATAGGCATTAGAAAAATATTATGACAAATTTGAACTTTACTAGTCTGATTGATGATATTCATAGAATCTCCAAAAAATTGAATGGAATGAACCCCCTTAACCTTGGAGAATTGAAGAAACAACTTTAAGGCCATAATCTCAACATAATTATTGGTCCCTTGACCTAGGCCCATTTTGATTTTGAAGAAATGGTTATCAAAGAGATACAACACCATGCCACCCCCACAGGATTGATTATCCTTCTAAGAAGCACCATCGAAAAAATCCCAAGGCCAAGATTTATCAATGGATTCATGTTGGTAAACAAAGATAAAAGGGATGTCTTTTTCCTGAGGAAAATGAGATAAAATCGAGAGGCCTTGAGAATCAATGAGATCTGAAAGAGTTGGTTTATCCTTGAAAATAACATATTTATGAGCCAACGAGATGCCTTAACATACAATCAAAGGTAAAGCTTTAATTTTCTTGTGGATCGGCACCTGAAGCCAGTCCTTCCAAGCCTGTTCCAAAGAAGGGCCCTCCCTAACACATGGTAAATTTAGAATGGTTGAGGCTTCTTTCCAAACTCTTAGAGTAAAAGGGAAGAATATAAGAAGATGAAAATTAGATTTGTATTCTGCTTTACATAAGGGGTACCAACCCAACCCAACACACTTCCTCTTCCACATGTTATCCCAGGTAGGGACCTTATTATTTATAGCATACCACATAAAAAATTTGGCCTTCTAAGGGAATTTTAGCTTCCATAACCCGCACCACCACCAACATGGTTACTTATGAACAAGATCTACATTAAGAGCAATATAACCCAATTTGGGTGTGTAAACCCCATGCAAAGACTTTTTTCTAGACCAATTTGTCCTCTCTGTCAGTAAAACTGATATGCCTAACCCTAAGAGCAAAGATAAAATTATCCTAAAGAATGACAATATTGTCTTATAGTGCCATATATATATATATAATTAAAAATATTTCATATACCATTCATCATTCAACAACTAATAAATTAGTTATTTTATTTTATTCACAACATTTTTATAAGCAATTTAATCATCCAATTAATAAACACGATTCAATACCTTTATCATTAACATATATAAATAAAATAAAGAATATAATCAATATTATTTACCCATTCACACATAGTTGCTTTATCACTCAACCACACAATTATTTTCTCACTGTAGTAGAAGTAAGGGTAAGGACTAAATGCACATAATTAATAATTAAAAATTTGAAAAATAGTTCAAGAAGCTATTTGTAGGCAGCCATGTCCAACAAATAAATTTAAGTAAAATAGAAAAACTAATTGCTCTAAACAATATATAAAATTTATAAAGCATCGGGGGTCTTAAGAATTGACAGACACAGTGAGCTAGGGTTTGAAAGTCGCGGCCACAATAGAGAGCAACATGAGCAGTAGGGGGGGGGGACAAGGGGACCCCCTCATACAAACAAGTAGTGGTGGATAGAGGAAAAGGGCCAAGAAGCGGATTTTTCAAGGCACCAGCAACAGGAACCTTGGGATCAAATCCAGGGAAGCATCAAAAAAGAAGTCGGGACAAAAATGATACCATGGAGGAAGTCGCTAAGGAGACTCAGAATGAAAAGAACGAGACTGGGAAGGTTAACGAGACAGAGGAGCGCAACCCCTGCAAACCCAAAACAACATTGATACCCAAGGTGGTATTGGAATACCCACAAATGCAACTCTACAGGGATCAAATGAAGATACATGCGCTCATATGAAAATTCATGGGGTTATGGCCCACAGGAAGAACTCTGTGCAACTGGATTAAATACCACTGGAAGCCAAATGGAGAAGTGGAACTCCACCTAGGCTCGAAGGGTTTCTTCACAACAATATTTATTAACCTGGAGGACAGGGATAGAGTCTTCGAGGGAGGTCCATACTTACACGCCTTAGTGGAACTCTACATGCAACCCTGGAAAGAAAATTGTTCCCAAGAGAAAGAAACATTCAAAAAGGTACCAGTGTGGCTAAGAATTTATTCCCTACCCCTAGACTACTGGTTGCCCTATACCTTTGAAGAAATAGGAAACAAATTGGGGAAATATGTGAAGACCTCATAATCCACCCTAAAAGGAAGATACACATCGTATGCAAGAATCTATATAGAGATGGATGTTTTTGGAGCACTCCCAGAAGCAATAAGTCTGGAATTTAGGGATGAGGAATGGATCCAAAACATAGATTACGAACATATCCCCTTTAGATGCAGACAATGCCATGAGAATGGACACTCGATCAGAGAGTGCCCTCTAAACAAAAGGCAAGAAGAGGGAAATCCAAAAACACAACAAGACGAGGAAGGGTTTATAACCCCGAACCCTAGGAATAGAGAAAATAAAAAGAAAAATAAAACCTCGATAGGAAATACTCAGGAGACCCAGAATACGATGGAAGGAAGGGACCAAATAAACAAAGGGACAACAAAAGAAAAGGACTCAGCAAAAGATCCAGAAGTCAAGGACCAAGCAACAAAAGAGCCCACCCAACAACCAAACATTACAATAGCTTAGGGGAGTTGCACAACCCCAATGGACGGAGAAACAAAAGTGGAAAACACTGCCATGCAATACACAGAGGGGGATGTAGAGATGACCCCGAGCGAAGTAGGTACAGAAGACCCCGATCTCAGAGACTTGGTGGAAAGGAAAGGGATAGACCTTCTGCACATATTAGAACAATGGAAAAGGCATGGATTCGACAACGTACCAAAAGAGCAACTCGACCGCATCCAATACTTGTTCCTCCTACGGGAGGAAGACAAATCCAGAGGACAAAAATGCACACACAGGGAGATAGGACACCTAGGAGTGAAAGCCGACGAGGGACAATCAAAACCATCACCCAAACATACGAGAAGGAAAAAAGGCAGGAAATCAAACAGCGTAACACTACAGGAGATGGGAGCACTACTAATAAACTTGAGTAAGATCAAGAAACTCTTTCCCCACTCTCCCCCACATGTTTAAAAATGAAGGTTATAACTTGGAATATAAGAGGCCTAAACAACCCAAGAAAACAAAGAATCCTTAGGAATAAACTAAAGAAGGAGCAACCAGATCTATGTTTTATTCAAGAGACGAAATGTACTACAGATAGAATGGAGGCAATCAGTAAACAACATTGGTGCAAGTACAATATGGTAGCCATCGAAGACCACCAAAGGTCAGGCGACATACTCACTCTGTGGAACCCACAAATCCTAAATTTAATAGCAGCCGAGGAAACCAGGTACACCCTAACGGTACGCATGCAAATCATGGGAAATACTGAGGAGATTCTATGCACAAATGTGTATGGGCCCCATGGGCCAGAGGAAAATAAAGGAATGATTCGAGACCTAGAAGATATAAAAGGTTGAGCCACCAACCTCCACTGGATACTGGAAGGGGACTTCAACATTATCACCTCCCTTGCAGAAAAGAAGGGTGGTACGAGAAGATTGGATCGGGATGCGGAGGAGTTTTCAAATTTTATAGACAGAGCGAAGATGGTAGACCTCCAAACCAAGAATGGTGACTTCACTTGGACCAATAAACGGATGAACCAGTTCCATGTATCTACAAGACTTGACCGATTCCTTATATCAGAGTCAATCATCATGCAAGGGATAACCTTAGATTGCAACATCCTCCCCTGGGGTGGGTCTGATCACTGGCCAGTACAACTAGAAGAAGGCTTCGAAACAACACCTAAGAACAGACCCTTCAGAGTCGAGAAATTCTGGATTGATCACCCGACTTTCAAGGAAAAAATCAAACAACGGTGGCAAGAGGAGAAACCGAAGCAAGGGACTAGGATGTTCAAACTACACAAGAAACTTAAAAACATCAGAAAAAAACTCAAGGAATGGAACAAGGATATCTTTGGGAATATAAACACATATAAAAATGACATCGAAGAAAAAATGAAAAAACTCCAAGAAAATTGCTTACGGGAAGGCTATACGGAGGACAGGAAAAAGGAAGAGCTCCAAATGACACAAGAATGGGAGGTGCAATGCCAATAGGAGGAAACACTCTGGTGTCAAACGTCCTGCATCTGATGGCTTAAGGAAGGATACTGGAACACCAAGTTCTTCCACATAACAACCATGGCTAGAAGAGCCCATAACAAAATACTAGAGATCAAGGACCAGGATGGAATTGAGCGCGAGTCACATCAGGAGATCGAAAGTGCTATGGTCATCCAATTCCATGGGATAGCCCAAGAACCTCATCAAGATAGATCAGAGGCCATCAAAAAAATAACCCAGCATATTCCATGCCTGGTTACTGAGGAACAAAACATATTCCTGAACAAACATATTGCCACGAAAGAAGTTGATCAAGCTCTCCACGAAATGCCTAGTGGGAAAGCACTAGGTCCAGATGGCTTCACTGTGGAGTTATTCAAAGCTTGCTGGGAAATTGTCAAATATGACATCTATAAGGTAGTAGAGGACTCTAGAAGGTCTGCCTCCATCCTTAAAGCACTTAATGCAACCATGATCACCCTAATCCCTAAAGAAAATGAAGCCAAAACCCCAGACCGATACAGACCCATAGCACTTTGTAACGTGATCTACAAGATTATCTCCAAAGTCATAGAAAATAGATTGAAACCCCTCCTACCTTAATTGATCTCACAAGAACAAGCATGCTTTGTGGAAGGTATACAAATAATGGACAATATCATCAAGGCCCATGAGATCATTCACACCATAAAACTTCAGAAGAGGGGGGGAATGTTAATACAACTGGACCTAGCAAAAGCCTATGATAAAATTAGCTGGTATTACATGATCAAGACTTTGGAAGCCTTTGGTTTCACCCAAAATTGGATCAATTGGATTTTTAGCCTAGTATCCACAACAAGCTACTCGCTAATAATCAATGGAGCCTCAACCAAAACTTTCTGGCCCATGAGAGGGATAAGACAAGGCGACCCAATGTCCCCCATCCTATTCATTCTGATGATGGAAGGCCTCAGCAGGAGCATAAAGAGCACAAAAACAAATGGAGAAATAAAAGGGCTCAAACCCTTTGAAAATTTCCCTAATTCAACCCACCAACAGTTTGTAGATGATACACTCCTCCATGGCATACCCATGGTCAAATAAGCCAAAGCCTACAAATGCTTCCTAGAAGATTTTGGAGAAGCCTCCGGCACTGAGACCAACCACTCGAAGTCGATGGTCTTTTTCTTTAATACCAACCCATCTATCCAAAGGAATTTGACCAACATTCTAGGCTTTGAATGGAAAACACTCCCAACCAAGTATTTGGGGGTTCCTTTGACAAACAAAGTATATAATTTGTCAACTTGGGAAGGAGTAATAAATAGGTTACAGGAGCAGGTAAAAAACTGGACTTATAGGTCCCTTAATTTAGCTGGCAGACTGATCCTAACTAAGACTATCTTACAAGCTATCCCAACCTATACGATGTCAGTCTTCCCCACCCCACAGAGGATCCTACAGAAAATTAGATCCATCCAGAGGGACTTCCTGTGGCGAGGTGCAGAAACAAAGAAAAGATGGGCCCTGGTGTCCTGGGAGAAAGTCTGTCGGCCAAAAATAAAAGGAGGCTTGGGGCTGCAAGATCCACAAATGACCAACAATGCATATGGGGAGAAATTATGGTGGCGTTGGGTCAAAGAAACTACAACACCTTGGGTAAACCTATGGAAGGAAAAGTACGCACCTGACACCTGCAACCAGGACAAAATACTCTTTGGAGGAACCAGGGAAGGCTCAGTCATCTAGAACCTAGCATGGCACAAAAGAGCATGGATTTAGACACACATCTTTTGGGAAATCAGGAATGGTAGAACATCCAGATTCTAGGAGGATGCTTGGCAACAAGAACCCGGGATGGAAAACCCGGACAGAGGGATACTCCAACAGGACCTCATCATGCAAGGAAAAATCAACGTCTATCGATACTGACAGCAGGGAACAGACCACAAAAAATGGAGAACCTGGGACAAGATTATTCCTCAGAACAAGGAGATACCCACAACAACAATAAAAGAGGTGGAGGAGGAACTGGGCAAATGAAAAATAACAGTAACAGAAGGAGAAGACCAGCTGAGGTGGGGAAAAAAGGAGGGAGGGGAATTCAACCTAAAAGAAGTTTGGCACTATATGGCAGACCCATACTAAGACGACCTAGCACAACACTGGGATAAGCTCTGGAACAACCCCCAATGGAAAAAGATTAATATCTTCCAGTGGCTAATATTACACAACTGCATCCTAACTTGGGATAACCTAAGGAAAAGAGGTTTTACTGGTCTGTCAAGATGTCATCTATGTCAAACTCAGGAAGAAACAACCAACCATATCCTCAATGAATGCGACTACACTGCAGAACTGTGGGACTGGGCAACAAGTATCTTCTATCATTCAGACAAAATCTGTGGTAACATAGCCGCAACAATCAAGCTCTGGAGAGAAAACTACAACGACCAAGCAGAGGTGAACCTCTGTTGGATCCTCACCCTAGGAATGATCATATGCTCGACATGGAAGGAAAGGAAAAGGCGCATTTTCAGAAACCAAAGCTGGCTAGAAGGGAAGATCAAGGAAACAATAACCTCCATGATACACGATACGGTGATGAGCAACAACTGCCAGGAGGGTAGCACGCAACCCACTGATCAGGATTCCAGAGTCCTAGAGGTTTTCCAACTAACCAGTGGGTGCAACCCCAATCCAGATAGACAACAACCGCAACTCCAAGTAGGTGAGGGAAACTAGAAACCACCACCTCCAGGCTCTCTCAAGTTGAATTTTGATGGGGCGGTGAAAGTCAACCCAAGAAGAACAGGTCTGGGAGGAGTAATCAGGGACAGTAAAGGGAACATCATACAAATATACATGGGGAGCCTAGGCAAATCCACCAATAATGCCGCAKAATTCGGGGCCCTGGAGACAGGTCTRGAGATTCTTAGCTGGGAGGGGATGACRAACGCCATAGTGGAAGGAGACTCTGTGCTAGTCATTAACACGGTGAGAAAACTCCAAAACAGTACCAGAATAGGTAAGATCCAGAGGCATTGGTGATTGGCCTACCTACTGAAAAAAATCCAAGAGCACTTGCAGACATGGATCAATGTGGAGTTTCCTTGGGTGAGGAGGTCAACAAATGGACTAGCGGACATAATAGAAAACGAGGGGGTCGAGAATGAAGGTCTAGAACTGGAAACAATCTGGAGCAACATCCCGCAAGGTCAATTCCGAGTAGATTGCACCCAACTTGCGGCAAAAGACTGGGATAATAGGAGTAGTATGGAAGATTACGGCAAGAATGGAGGCACAACAGACACTGTAGGACATGTAGGTCCTAGACAGAATTTGATGGCCCACCAATCAAATAAGGTTGCAAATGGAAACATAGATCACACATCAGGTGAAGGTACGACACCACAACCCCGTCGATAAAAAGAAGTACATAAGTTACCTATTGGAAATAAGAAGAGATAAATCGCAGGAGGCAAAGGACGATGGACCTAAATCGTAGGTGGCAAAGGATGATGGACGACAGGTCTCACCAGGGCCAAGTAGGAACACACCTCACCTAAGTACCGAGATGGGACCGGGAAAGGGATGGCGTACAATGAGCAGGGTAGAGCATTAGTGCAGGGATAACGACATGGTCATCAAATGCACACACTCTAGAACAGAGTCTTCTGATTGGCAGGACCACCTTGACGAACAGATCATGATTGCAAGGACGGGACCATAGCCGGGTTGGCTCCATAAACGCTAGGACACCAAAAATTATCACAGAACAAGGCATTGCAATAACAGGGGCCACCTTACTTATCAGAAGAAGGTGCAACGGAATAGGGAAATAACCCAATGTAAGAACCACCACCTGCATGTTAAGATGGTGCACATGAAGAAAACTAGTAGCAAGAGAGTCCCCCAGGGAAAGGAACCTCCACAGAGTGCCCGTCGGATGACAAGAATTGAACAGGTGGCCAGGGACACAAGGAGCACCTTCCTCACAAAGGTAGACACCAAGGGGAAGACGATCATTAAAATATGGGAGGGAGAAATTAACAACACCCGCAGGGGCAAAGTCTGGTCAACACTAACCCAGGAAGCAGGGGGGATACGGGACCCCAGAACCACACAATCGAGGATAACCCTCTACCACAGGACGATGGAGGAAGTTTGGAGAACCAAAATGGTGATAGGTAAGATGTGTGTGAATCGAGGGGAGACCAACAGGATGGAAACCAAAGAGCAGAAGAAAGAGCGCACAGGAATTCTCAACTGCCTCAGCAACCTGGAGATGGAGGTAAAAAGGCTGGTGGAGGACCAAAAAAGACAACAGGAGAAACTGGAGCGGATGGCAGGACAATTTCATCTCTATCTACGCTACGTTCACCATATAGATATCACTCCAACCGACAGTAATGGAACCCTAGCTTGCATCAGAAAGCTACGTCTGGTGAAACAGAGGGAGGAGGATGTGACACAACAGAAAGGGGACGTAGAGCACCCCATCAACCTAGACTAGCGCAGGACCCGCCCAAACCTTGTCTCTTAGAGTAGGAGCTCACCCCACTACGTTCAGACTTTTTTGATTTCTTTTGATGAAGTTTTTAGACTGAATTATGGTAGCTTGGGTTGGTTTCCCGTTGTGGCGACCCAGACACTTTTTGTTTATTTTTAGATACTGCACTCCAAGGACCCCAGATCTGGTTTCCGTTAAGGCAGATCCTAGGAATCCTTGCATCAGTTTTGTACTATAACCTTATAAAACAATATAGATTCATACACTCATTTACAAAAAAAAAAACAATACATAAAATTTAGTAAAAAGTAATAGATATTATACGAATTTATAAGGTAAATTTAGTAAAAAGTAATAGATATTATATGAATTTATAAGGTATGTGAATAGGATTTTGGTTTAGTAGCTTTAAAAATTTGCGAGGTATGTGAGTGAAATTTTGATTGAGCATGATTGATATGATTTTATAATAAATTTCTCTAAAATAGAAAAAATAAGTTTAGTGCTCTAAACAATATATAAAATTTAGTAAAAAGTAATAGATGTTATATGAATTTATAAGGTAAATTTAATAAAAAGTAATAGATGTTATATGAATTTATAAAGTATGTGAGTAGGATTTTGGTTTAGTAGCTTTAAAACTTTTCCAGGTATGTGAGTGAAATTTTGGTTTAGTATGATTGATATGAAATGTTTTTTTAGTTAGTAAAACTAATAGTAACTTAATGGTCTACAAGTAATAAAATAAACCAGTAATAAAAATATAGATTATTAACTCAAATATTTGTAATCATTATTCCATAATACAATTTTATGAAAACAATGTAGCATTGACATCAAAGTATTGTTGGAGATAAAAAAATAATCTGCAAATCATTATATCGATGAGATATTAACCTTAAAAAACACTTCACAATTAAAAATTCCAATTCCAAGTTAATTATATATATATATATATATATATATATATATATATATATATATATTAAATAAACTATTTATCATATCAATAAGATATTTAGAAAAACACACACTTGACAATTAAGTAGAAACTCCTGATAGTATTTGTTTCATTCGACCAACACCTTACCCACTGTCACTATACACAAACCACCCTCCATCGTCGTCATACACAGGTGGACATCAACCGTCGTGTACCATACCAGCCAAATATCATTCTACGTTTAACTCGTACAACACATCACTTCCATATGAATTTTGTACAATATGGAAATTACCGACTGCCGCCATTACCAATCCGTTGTCAAATTTCCATACAAATTACCACCAATTTTGTATGATTCCACTACCATACAGTTAGTGGAATCATAATCCAGGATGAATTATAATTTCCGTACAAATTATAAATTACTCCAATCTTATGTGGGAGGTCTCAAGCCACATATCCAGGATGAATTAAAAATTTATGAGGTTAGGACTATTGAAATGGCAAGGTGCAAGGAAAAGGAAGCATAAAACAAGCTAGAAGTCTAATCAATATTTGACAAAGTTTATTAAAGAATAAACATATCTCAAACCACTAATATAGAAAAGGAAAAATATACACTACCAAACCTATGAGATGATAAAAGAAGAAGTTTGGAAGCCCAAAGAATAAAAGAAGGAAAATGTGAATGTTGCGGAGAGAAATGGGACCCGAGACATATGTGCCGCATAGAAGATAATTCAAAAAAATTATATACATGTGAAGTAGAAAAAGATAATGAATCAGACTAAGAAGAGTCAGAAAATGAAGAAGTAGAGAACCCCAAAAATATCACATCAGACTTCGAAGGTGACAACACACAAAGGATATCACTCGCATCCATCACATGCATTATCCAATCACAAACTCTTAAATTAGAAGGACATATMAAAAATGATAATGTCACAGTACTAATTGACATAGGAAGTACCCAAAAATTTCTCGACATCAATGTTGCAAGAAAACTCAAACCATTTGTATATCCAGTTCCATACATGAAGGTAATGGTTGCAGATGGAAAAAAATTTGAGAATSTAGGGAAATGCCATAAGTTGAAAYTCCAAATACAAGATTTCAATTTAGAATCAGAAATATACACCGTACCCTTGGAAGGAGTATACATGGTATTGGGAGTCCAATGGCTACAAACATTGGGTACTTACTCTACTAATCACCAGAAGCATTTCATCATATTCAAGTGGTAAGGGTAAAGGTATAAGTTATATGGCTTCCAACCTCTCCAAAAACAAGTTGGTTCATCTCGACAGATGGAAAATACGATCTAGAAGAGAGAAACTACCTATTTCATCCAATGCCACCAAATGGAGGTACAATATTCAGAAAAAGATAACTCCAGAGCTTCAAAAATCCAAGAATTAGTTCAAAAACACAAGAAGGAATTTCAAGACCTTCCCATGGAGTTACCACTAGAAAGAAGAATTGAACATGTAATTGAATTTAATCCAGGATCAAGTCTGATCAAGGTTAGACTGTAAAGATACCCCCATCATCATAAAACATAAATAGAGAGGTTATTCCAAGATCTGTTAAAATGTGGTGTTATCAAAAAAAGAAGATGTCCATATGCATCTCTACTAAACAAAGTTACCAACTTAACGAGAACTCTCTAGAGTTCTCATTTTTTTTCTTCCAGAGTGGCTATTTTTACCCCTAAATCTAAAAGTGGTGCTATCGATAGCACCTTTTTTTATGATGGTTAAAATTTAGACTCATCGCGTTGACAACTGATGTCATTGTGGACTGTAACATCCCCGTCGTTACGTCAACCAAACAAAGTACAAGATAATTTTTGTTTTCTTTTGTTTTGCAATAGGATATTAAACTCGTTACAACATAATAACAACATACATCATTGTAACTGGAATGACACATCATCGTAATTGAAATGGCACATAAGCATTGCCTTAACATAACTAAAAGCGACAGAATCAACACATATACAATGACTCAATCAACACATCATCATAACTATCAATGACACAATAAACACATCGCGTTCGACTAAAGCAATGTACAATTGAAAGATCAACCATGTCACTGAGCATTTAAATAACTACTCGCCCAACCTACCTTGCAAGGTTAGGACCTCCAGGACACATAAGCAACGCTCAAGCCCAGNCATAACTATCAATGACACAATAAACACATCGCGTTCGACTAAAGCAATGTATAATTGAAATATCAACCATGTCACTGAGAATTTAAAGAACTACTCGTCCAACCTACCTTGCAAGGTTAGGACCTCCAGGACACATAAGCAACGCTCAAGCCCAGGATTCATCCGATTGATTTTGACCACTTAAGGTCTCAGGGCTGGCAACTTTTCTGAGGAACAAGGAGGTTTATAAATCCCACTAACACAATCAAGTCAAAAACCAACTAGCTCAATCAATCAACATCATTATTGTTCATGGCGCAAGATAATTTAAATACTCAATCATTCATACATCGATATTATTCATGACGCATGAGAAATATTATTTGTTCTTCATGGCGCAAGAGAATACAATGACTAAATCAATCATATGTCAACATTATTCTAAAGGCGCAAGTGCAATCAACTTTATTTTAAAAGGCTCAAGAGATTATAAGGGCTTAATCAATCATATAACAACATAAGTTAAGGTGCAAGTGTAATCAACTTTATTTTATTTTTCTGGCGCAAAATAAAACATCTATTTAATTTCAAGGTGCACGATTAATCAATTATTGAATTAAACAATATATCAACACTATTTTCAAGGTGCGCGCGTGATCTAATTATTGAATTAAACATAAATAAACATTCCTTCCAGGGAGCATGACTAATCAAATTGGAAAGGTGACTATTATGTGTTGTTGTTCATGGAAGCATTCCAAGGGATTGAAGAGATGAAAAAATCTAATATCATGAACTAAACATTGCTAGAAAAGACTGCACCTATTATGGACGATAGAGGGATACAATTCATTGAATAGTAAGATGATTGAGATATATGTTTGCTCATATGTAATTAAAATATATGGTCTTGATCATTTAGTAAAACCAATGTGTAAGTTATTGCATTTATGTATATTAAAATATTGAAAATGTCATTAATAGCTTGGTGTTATCTTTTTCTATTTTCCAAATCATTACGAAATTTTGTTTGGATTTACTTGAAGAAATATTCTTATCAGCATGGAAATTTGATTATATTTTTCTTATTGGAAAAGCTATTCTCTTTTTTTTTATAGTTTTTATGCTTTCATACATTTTATTTGATATGATTTCAATTTACTCTAAGATTCGACTATCTTGAATGTTTTTGACTTCCAAATTCTTCCACTTGAAAAGTGAGTTTTACTTTCATCTTTGTAATGATTCAAATGGGATCTCCTTCAATGAATGGTGGAAACCATTGTTATAGACAAACCGTGCAAGTGAAGATAATATTCCCAACCTTATGGTTGATTCATTCCATGAATATGGATCACACATCCCATACTTTATATTACTCTCTGTATATATCCATTGGATTCCATATGATTCAATGCACTAAAAGACAACTCAACGCAAGAATATTGAAATAGGCTCTTTAAAAATTTGAAAGTAAATTTGTAGCTTAATATGAAACTATGAAATTTTGTACATTGTGGAACATTACCACTTATCAAAAGAAAATATGGGATATATAACTTTATTTTTGAGTAATATTGATTTGAAAAAATTATGCCTCCGTGTTTAATTTATATACTACCACAAAAATAAATGTATATACCAAAATAAAAATAAATTCATTGCCTTTGAGAGTCCCTGGTCTTGTAATAACATCCATATCGACTTCTTCCAATTCCTATTTAAGCATTCTAAAAGAATTATGTTTTCCCAATGGGTGTTGATGTTCTACCAGAGGTTTCAAAGGGAAAAATCACCAGGAGAATGGGTGTTGATGTTCTACCAGATTTTTTCATAAGAAAAATGCAGAGGTTTCAAAGGGAAAAATCACCAGTAGAATTCACATTTGCTGGGCGAAATTGCACAAGGAAAAACACAGAGGTTTCAAAGGTAAAAATCGCCAGGAGTTTCACATTCATTGGGGGAATTTGCACAAGGAAAAACACAGAGAAAACAAGAAAAAAGGGCAGGGAAAAATCACAATTGCTAGGCAATATTTTTGTGCAAAAACTCAGAGATAAATCTGTAAGGAAATCACAATTGCTGGAAAATATTTTGTGTGAAAACTCATAGATAAATCCGTAAGGAAATCACAATTGCTAGGCAATATTTTTGTGTGAAAACTCAGAGATAAATCCCTAAGTAAATCAGAATTGCTAGGAAATATTTTTGTACAAAGAAAAGAATGCAGAGGTTCAAGGGAAAT
>SNQJ01S0054983.1:11080-55685 GCA_010110895.2 Picea sitchensis | reverse complement strand
ATAAGTGTGATTAGTAGTACGAGATGTTACATCTATCTTCTCTTTCCTAGTTGGTTTAGTATGAGTGTTTATTTCCTTACATTTGGTATCAAAGCTATCTATCGATTTGAACATTTGGTTTCAAAGAAAGGTTAAGTAGATATTGTATCTGAGCTAAACCTAGGTCCAATGAGAGTTGTAAGTCAATGATCTTTAAATCTGTTGATTGAAATAATGGCAAGCAACTCGAGAATAGAGATACAAAAATTCAATGTATATAATTTTGAGCTTTGGAAGCTCAAAATTGAAGATATCTTTGTATATTGACAATAGTGGGAAACTATAAGTCTAAGAACCATTTTGATGGGTATGATGAGGGAAGAATGAGAGAAACTCAAGACAAGGGAAATGAGTACGATTCAACTTTGTCTTGAATATTTAGTGTTGTTGAATGTCTTAGGATAAGACTCAACAAAGAAGCTTGGGACAAGTTGAGAAGCTTAATTCTATCTTGCAAGGATGAGTGATGGGAGCTCGGTAACAAAGAACTTGACTGCATTCAATACTGTAATAATATAGCTATTTTCTATGGATATTAAAATCACCGAGGAGGAAAACTAGATAATCTTGTTATGTTATTTTCTTGACTCCTGGAATAGCTTAGTCATGACTATAGGGAGTAATTCAACCACATTGATGTTTGAAGACATGGTTTCATCTATATTTTTAGAAGAAATGAGATGAAAGAACATGGAAGGATCGACCAAAGATGCCTTAATGTTGAGAGGTCGACTAGTCGACATATATAATTGAAAATTAATTATTAGAAAGTCTAAGTTGAAGGGTATATCTAAATCCATAGTTCAATTGACAAGAAGATGCTAGAAATGTGGTAAAGTTGGGAACTAAAAAATAGACTGCAATTTGAACATGACTGATATCAGACCTATATTTGAAGAGAAGTAGTCAACTGAGAGAAACACTACTCCATATAAAGGAGGTGATGTGTATCTAGCATTGACTAGTACATAGTCAGATCATGATGTTTTTTTGATCGACTTAGGTGCTTAATTTCACATGACACCCCGTAGAGAATGGTTCTATGAATATGAGAGATATGAAGGGGGATATGTATACTTGGGGGACAACTTGACAACCAAACGTGTTGGACGAGGAAGAGTCTGAATGATACGAAAATATGGGAGGAGTAGGATCCTTCTAGGTGTGCTACATATTTTGGGTTTGACAAGAAATATAATATTTGTCAACAAAATGAGTGATGGAGGTGTGCATATTCAATTTAAGAAGGATATGTGAAAAATGGTGAGGGTAGTGATGGTATTAATGAAAGGAGTTTGGATTGGAACCCTATACAAGTTTTTATGGAATGTCGACCCGACTGGATGTAAAAACACTACTATTCCTTAAGTTTACTCAACTTGACTCAACGTGGGTCGAGTCAAAACAAACTGACTCGATTTATCTTCATCAAGTTGACTCGACCATGTTATGGCACTAAAGAATTGGACATATTTGGAAAAAAAGAATTTGAACTATGAACAACAAAGTTAAGGTTGGAGGTTTTCCTATGTGTAATTTGGAAGTTAATTTTTGTGAACATTGCATATATGAAAAACAAATCGAGTAAGATTCCCATATGGAGCTACAAGGGAAAACACAAATATGGAATTGATACATAGTAATGTGTTTGGTCCTAAACCAATCCCTTCACTTGGTGGATCCATGTAATATGTCTCCGTTATATATGATTTTTTTCTAGGAAGACATGGATATATTTCCTGAGAAAGAAATCAAAGGTTTTCGAGAAATTCAAAGAGTTTAAATCTCTTGTGGAAAACTAGATAGAAAAGAATATCAAGGTGTTGAGAACTAACAATGGATGAGAATTTTGTGGAAAGGAATTTGATCAATTATATAATAAGTACAACATATCACAATAAAATACCACAATTCTTCCATTAAGGCATCTTTGGTCGATCCTTCTTTGGTCGATATGTTCTTTCACCATTTTTTTTAGCAACTTCCATAAAAAATTATCTAATGAATTGGGGTCCTCTTGTATTTGTTGAATGATCTTGCATACCTCTTGATGTTTCTTCAATTCTACCCTTGTTTCTTCGACTCATTCATATTACAGAGTAGAAATAGTACATAGTGAACCTTGTGTTTCTTCTTCTTTCCTTGAAAGGGCATCTTCCACAACATTATATTTTCATTTTTTGTATATAATTTCAAATTCATTACCTATCATATTTGTAACCCATTTTTGTTTATCTCTCGAAGATAATCATTGCTCCAAGAAGTACTTCAAACTATTATTATTTATTTTTACTTTGAAGTGTCTTCCTATTAGGTAAGGGTGCCATTTCTTAACTACATGTAGTATGATCAACATTTCTTTTTCATAAACTGGTTTGAGTAAGTTTTTTCCTTTAAGTTTGATGCTTTCAAAGGAAAGGGGACTTATTTCTTACATTAAAGCTGCACCAATTCCATGGCCTGAGACATCACACTCCACAATAAATGTTTTTTTGAAGTCAAGTGTGGTTAGGAATGGAGTCATACACATAGCCTCAAGTTTTTCAAAATATTTGCTTGATCCTTCAGTTCAAGAAAATGCTTCCTTATTTAATAATTCGATTAGACGTGTTGTTATTTGACCATAGTTCTTGACAAAATTACAGTAATAACATTTCAATCCTAACAATCCTCTATGTTTCTTCAAGATTTTGGGAATTGGACATTCCATCATAGCTTTAATTTTGTTAGTTTCCCCTTTTACACTTTCATGATATACAATATGACTTAAATATTCCACTTATTGAACACCAAAGGCACACTTGGAAGGCTTTGCATAAATGTTTTTCTCTTACAATAGTTGTAATACTCTGTCAACATGTTGTACATGCTCTTCCCAAGATTTGTTGTAGATTAGTATGTCATCAAAAAATACTAACATGAATTTTCTAAGGAAGGGCTTGAAAATAGAATTCATCAATATTTGAAATGTTGAAGGTGCATTAGTAAGTCTAAATGGAATAACCAAAAACTCCTAATGACCTTCATGTGTTCTGAAAGTTTTTTTGTGAATTCCTTCTCGCCTCATTCTAATTTAATGATATCCCAAATGAAGATCCAACTTAGTAAAGAAAATTGCTCCATGCAATTCATATAATAATTCATCAATGACATGAATAAGAAACTTATCTTTAATGGTCATTCTATTGAGATATCTATAATTTGGACACATACACCATGAACCATCCTTTTTTGTAACCATCGTCACTAGTGAAGAGAATGGAATTTGTCTATGTTGAATGATGCCGACCTCCAACATTTCTTGGATACTACACTCAATCTCACTCTTCTGTGCATATGGATACCTATAAGGACTAATATTAGGTGGTATTCTTCCTGGTTGCAAATGAATACCATGGTCATGATCTCGATCAGGTCAAATACCCTTTCTCGATCAGGTCAAAGACCCTTAGGAATTTCACTAAATACCTTGGAATGATTGTTGATAACTATTTGGAGATCTAATGGAGAAGAGGATATAGATGTTTGAACATCAAGTGAGCACAATTGTGAAATTACACCATGGTTTCCCTTTTTGTGCAATTTTTTCTTGCTATTATAGATTATTACCTTAGAGGGTTTCCATTGGATACCTCTATGCTAAATTCCCTTTCCATTTGAGAAAAATATCATGCGAATATCTTGAAAATTAAGGGACACCATTTCCAATGATTGTAACCATTGGACCCCTAATACAACATCATCACCACCATTTGGATGGAAATCATGGGACTATCCAAAAAATACTCCCCCATATTGAGTTGAATACTATAGAAATTCTTAGAACAATTTATGGTACCTCCATCTACACTCATTACTTGAAACTTTGACATTGGAAATACAAAGCAATTGAGATATTTTGCTAATTTGTAATTGATGAAGTTATGGGTACTACCAGAATCAATCAACATTGTTAACTTTTTATTTTTGATGTATCCTTGTATATTGAGGGTTTGTCGAGTACCGATGACGAACAATGCATGAAAATATATTGTTGGAGTTGTCTTTGACATGCCGCATAAATTCCATCTTTTTACATCTCGTTTTCTCTATTCCTAATCCCCTTTCACTTACCTATGACTCTGTATTAGTCCATTTTAATGTTTATGTGAGAGATTTATACCCAAAGTGTTTTCCATTGCATTTCCTTAGAGTTTCATACTAATTATGGTTAAATATTAGAGAAATAACATATCTTGAATTTATCTTTGAAAATTGGGTTAGTTTGGTGATTGTTGTAGAACTAGTTGTCATTGTTACTCCTACAACGAAAAATATATGAAGTGGGTATTGGAGATTTTTAGAATGAAGCATCATCAAGGTATGCACTATGGCTGCTAATTCCAAATAATGAGTAGCATAGTCCCTTTCATGATATTTTAATTTCCTTGATTCATAACATACCACATTCCCATTATGACTAAGGACTCCCTCAAGCCCTTCTTTACAAGTATCTATACATACAATGAAATCTTCATTTAGATCAACAATCCTTAATATTGGAGAAATTTTCAATAAATACTTCAAGTTTTGGAAGCTTCTTTTACAATCAATAGTCCATTCAAATCTCACACCCTTATTTTGCAAAGATGTGATTAGGTTTACAATCTTGGAGAAGTCTTCAATAAACCTTCTATAATACCCTACAAGTCCCATGAAATATATCACCTTTGAGACATTCCTTGGTTTTGGCCATCCTTCAATGGATTTTATCTTCTCTGGGTCCACTTCTATCCCTTCCTTTGAAACAATATGCCCCAAGTAATGTATTTGTCTCTGGTAGAATGAGCACTTGCTCAACTTTTCATATAGCTGAAGTTCTCTCAATACTTGTAGAGCCATCCTCAAGTGTTTCTCATGCTCTTCTTCAAATTTTAAATAATTATGTCATCCAAAAATACAATGACAAAATTATCCGAGTATTCTCTTAAAATACCATTCATTAAACAAATGAAGACCACTGGTGCATTTGAAAACCCAAATGGCAACACAATGAACTCATACTATCCATACTTCATTATTAAGGTTGTCTTGTTGATTTATTCTTCTTTAATTATCACCTGATGATAACCTGACCTAAGGTCAATATTAGACAATATCTTTTCATCCTTTAGCTGATCAAAGAGGTCATCTATCCTTGGAAAATGATACTTGTTATTCACAATCACCTTATTCATATTCCTGAAGTCAATGCAAATCCTCAAGGTTCCATCATTTTTCTTCACAAATAATACTAAGGCACCTCAAGGTGACACACTTGGGCATATATACCCCTTCTTTATAAGATCTTCAAGTTTAATTTACAACTATTTCAACTCTGGTGTACTCATCCTATAAGGAGTCTTGGATACTGGGGTTGCTCCAGGCATCATGTTGATGGAGAAATCAATATATCTCTTGGGTGGAAACCCTGATATTTATTTAAATACATCTTCAAACTCTTTTAATACTACATAGTATTCAATATTTGGTGCTTTATCCTTAGGTGTCTCTTCCATATGTGCTGCAAATAATTGGCATCCTTTCGTGAAGTTTTTCTTTAACTACAAAGTTGAAACTTCTCTGATAGTTACAACTCCTGGAATACCCTGTACTAATTTCAAGTTTCCTTCTTCATCCAAGAAAGTAAAAGTCTTATTGTAGCAGTCTAGTACATCATGATGTATGTCCAACCAATCCATACCAATTAGGAAATCATATGAGCCGAAAGGTATGATATTCAAATATTCCCTTGTGTTTAGTCCATTCATGTCCATTGGACATACCTTAACCACCTCGTTAATTATCCATTTTTCTCCTGTAGCTAGCTACACCAACCAAGGTTTCCCATGCCATATTTTTAGCAATTGAAATCTTTCCACCATCTTAGGATCTAGATAACTATGAATAGCTCCTGAATCAATTAAAATAGGAATGGGTTGACTGTTTATCTTACCTTCCACTTCAATCATGTGTGACTAAAACTTAGCTTTCTTGTTATCCAAGGCTACATAGATCCTAGTTATACTTTTTCCCATGTCCTCCATTGTATCAACTTGTTGTACATTCTGAACAGTCCTCACTTTTTCACCTCTGTAATTGAAATATATGTACATGTGGTCTCCCCCACAACCCTGGCATTGAATAGGTGGCTTCCTTGGTCTTTACCCCACTATTTATGTCATTCTAGGCTCTTTAGAAGCTGACTGTCCATGCGTATTGTTTTAAAAAAATGGTGGCTTGGTCACTTTCTTCCTCTACTCCACCTTTCTTTTCTTCTTTTATTCTTGTCTTCCCAATCCTTTTGGAAAGTTGGTCTTCCTCTATGCTGGTCATAAAGGAATTTAGCTCTCCTTATGGTTTCCTCTAGTGTTTTGGGATCATCATACTATATCTTATCACTAATAAATGATGGTATCCCACTCAAGTACCTATGAATATTAACTAGTTCATCCTTGATGAAAAAAATATATTTCGACATCTCTAAAAATATCCATTCATACTCATGTATGGTCATACTCTCAAGATTGAGTTCAAAGAACTCCTACATTTTCTTATCATAATATCATTTGGTTAAGTATTTATTTGAAAATACCTTTTAAATTCTTGCCAAGTAACCTTCTTCTCATCAATATGTTTCACTTGCACAAACTAGTCCCACCACATTGATGCTTTTCCTTTGAGATGGTAAATGGAAATCCCCCCTTCTGCCTATGAAGAGTAATTATGCAGCTGGAAATACTTCCTCATTTCTCTCTGTATCTCATCCAACCCATACCTCCTCTTATTATTTTTGATAATATATGGACTTGAAACACTATGTGCCCTCCTATCTGAATGCCGTGGAGAGTGATGGTGATGCTTGTCAACACTTCTTGTTCTTCTCCTCTCATCATGAGACCTATGACTCCTTGATTTTCTTGACGCAGTCTCCTTATCCATATTATTCTTTATTTTTTCCAAGATCTGCATCAACTTGATGTTGAAGCCTTATTGTTGCTCCTTGGCTTTCATAAGCTTCTCATTATCATCTTTATAACTTTGGACATACTTTTCCAAACTTTTTATGGCCTCTACCAAGTTCATGCTTTCTTCATTGCCTTCTCCATGTCCATTTGAATTTGTACCTTCATTACCTATACTGACATACATCCCTGTGATGTCATATTCATCGTTATAGGTTCTTTTTGCATATTCCATGCTTCTAATCTCTGTGCTAAGCCTGTTATGATAAAATTGTTGCTAACTCTACAAAATGTGCAAGAACCAACATTTGTTATACTAAATAATTATGAAATCTATAAATACTAGGCACACTTTTGTTCCATGAGAGTGTCATAATAATTTCTTATAATTCCTTGTGAATTTAATAGTCCGATTTAATTTTCTAGGTGAATATTTGGACTCCTCATTCCAAGAAATTTCAAATGACTACTTCCTTTCTCAATTTTGAGTTATGAGTAGAAAATTATGGTCATTTGACCATTAACCGTATATTTTTTGTGTTTACCCTTCAACAAGGTGCAACCTTAAGCTGTTCCCATGCATATTTGCACTTGCTCCATATTTTTGACAAGATCCAAATTCAGTTCCTTCATCATCATATTTTGGAAAATCTGTTCAAGTTTCACCTTCATCTGGGTTCCAAGCTGCTAGATACAACCTGTTGAAGTTTCAGGCCAATTAATATTTTTGGCCTTGAATGCAACAAGTGCCTTCTATGCCATATTATACATTTTATGTGCCCAGATTTATATTTTGAATCCATGGTTGGATTCTATGGCTCAATATATTTCCATATACTTCTCCTATTCTTCAATCCGATTTTGGAGCAGGAAGTTATGGCCCTCAGAAGTTAACCGGGTCTTAAAATTTACCTTCCACTACTTAGCCTATAACTCCCTCATACTAACTTTGTTTGACAAATGGGTTACATCATTAGAAATATCTCTCTGTGATTTACTATTTTAGCTACAAATAATTATGTAGTGCATATGGCACTTACACTCTCTAAAATTAGATGTCTTAAAAAAACTGTTTAGGGCCTCAAAAATGCCCTATAAAAACATGACCTGGAAAACACCGAATTTTTCCAATAATTTTCATTAATTTTTTGATAATTTTATCCTTCTTATGTTGAATGGGATGTTGACATGGCACCCGAGTCCACTTAGCACCCCTGGAAGGATGCCATGTCATCTCCTGGCCACTATGGCCCTTCCCTATCGACCTGTTACCTCCTTCTCCTTATCTCTTTCCTTTAAATGGCGCACACCTATTAGTTTTTGGGCCCCACATTTCCTTGGATGCCATGTGGCACATTTGTATTTGGTCACTAGGATGGACAGGTCCCATCCTGCACCCACATACCTTGGTGCACAAAGTTTCATACCATTACAATCCAATGGTTGATGATCGGAGGCATCGACGATGATCAATGATCAACGTCACATTGTGCCCCCCCCACCCCAATGAACATTAACACAGCGGGGAGGGGCCAAAAAAATAAACCATAGTTAAGACCGTGGTGACATGTCACACACCTATGCATTATGGTCCCCTCACCTTGGGTTGGCCTAACCCCACACTGTTATAGTCCAAAATTCCACTCCTATGCATTTTTGACATTGGCCTACTCATTTACACATTTGATAACCATTTTTGCTGAGGTTCCTCTTTAAAAAACATATTTTTGTCTTGTGTACGCAGCCTGATACATATGCAAAGAATGTACATACCCGACCTAAGTGCCTAAAATCCCACATAAACTCTAAAAAATTTCAAAAAATAAAAAATTCCATGCTTTCCAACGAAGTTTATGGGATATTTTGGGTTGCAAAACCATTTTACCTCCTGTACCCTTTTGACAACCGAATAAACATCATTTATCCATATAAAAAGGGCCCTAGGGGGGTCATTTCAACATATGAAATAAGAGGTAAGTGAACTCTTCCAAAATTTCTCCCTTTCCCATTCCAAGCCTTTGCATCCTATTTTGAGTTTTCATCCTCAACATTCCCAATCATTCATCTTTCCTATGAAATCCATCCATTTCCCTGTATTGGCATGTTGGTTGTAAGGATATCACTTTGGGATTGGTGCACTTGGAGTACAATTAGAGGAACCCAAGCGAGGTTTGTGGAGTGGTGTTAGCAAGACTAAGGTTGTATCTTACCATCTTGTTTTCAATAAAAGAGAATTTTTTTGTCCCAAATCTATGTGTCTTCATGTTTATATCTCTAAATTGATTTCATGAATACTTAGACCATTAAATGATCTTGGTGATTATGAACATGTTGTTATATATTGTTCTCTGAAGTTGTTTCAGGCCAACATTGGGACGAGGCCTGCAATCCAGGATTTGACAACAAGAGGAAAGGATCTACAATAGACGAAGGGACTTAAGATGCATATATTGGTTTACTCTCCCTTTCATTAATTGCCATTATGTCTTGTTGGATTTGGGTGAAATATGAGTAATTGTGTATTTTAAGGTGCCATTTTCTCTGTCTAGTCACTAGACCCTGATTAGGGGGATTTTCCCCCATAACAGAATTGACGAATCCACTAGGGAATTCTCTCTAGGGTCTTGTTAGGAGATTCTTTTTTTTTTTTTGAATTCCTATTGTTTTTCTGTGCTTTCTGAGTCTGTAAGAGTCTCTGGTCACCTTCCAGGTGTTTTCAAGTTTTCCTGATCTTGGTGGTCACTCTGAATTTTATCTCTTTTTTAGTTTGTTCAGTAGTATACATGCCCTGTTTTATACCCAGTCCGCGTACACATACTCTCTAAGTTAACACAACCCCTGTACATCCACAGTCTGCTTGTGTACACCACACATATCTATTCTTTTGAAGAGTATTTAAAAAAAAAATTCATTTAGTCCAGGAAACTTTTGGTTTCTCGAGTCCTCCTGAGTACTAGAGACCTATGTTAACTGTTGTTGAACAATATTTAAGTCTCAGATTGTTTATGAAATTGTAAATGAATATTTTTGTATAGTTTTCTTTGTCTCTTTCTATATTTTGTCAAGGTTGAAGGTGTGATTTTAAGCTTTAGGTTCTCCTTTGGATTCTGGTGAATCCCTTCTTTCTGGCAGTGGTTTGGAATCTGAGTCAGTCTCTTGGATGTTCTCTTTCTCTCTTGGCATGCTTTGAAAATAAAAAAATATAGTTGTTTTGTTGTTTTCATTTCATAAGCATATAAAAACTTAAAACATAGTAGTTAAGTGTAAACCTTTTTCTCATCCCTTTCCCTTGTATTCATTTTTCAAAAAAAAGAAAAGTTTCTTAACTGCACTTGCATGTTTTTTTGGTTTTATTAGCTTAGGTTGTGTTTATAAAAGAAAATAAATCTCAACCCAAAGTTCCTTCTTCCCTTATTCCCTGGAAGTTTAAGTAGTTTCATTGCATCTGGAACGAAAGGGAATTCTAGGATAGATTGCATATTAGGATCTTGGTTTTCACTTGAAAAAGTTTCATTTTGAAAGTTAAAAGAGATAAATCTTCATTTGTAGGATGTAGTTTGATTTCATTTTCATTTAAAGAAAAATGGTCTAAAATCTCATTAAATCTTCTCTTTTCGTCTCTAAAACAACATCACGAGTTTCACTACCACACCATTGAGTAATCAAGCCACTAAAATTAATACATAATGCTAAAATCAATTAGACTTTTTTCATTTATAGGGTACAACAATTAGACTAGGAATTAGGGAGATGAAACTCTCCAAGGCCACTAAATAAACGTAAGATTCTGATATAGGGAGTGTTGAAGTCCACTGTCATAAAAGTTAGCCAGGACCCCCCTCTAACAGAGGGGCTAAACACGAGTTTGCGTGAGGAAAGGAAACCCCTCCAAACTTGGACCAAGCATAGTGGGATCGTATTTGAGGGTCATTATTGGGATTCTGCTGACTACATTAGAGTACGAATCTTCGTGGACCTCGAATCTGTTTGGGATCCTAAGTTGTCTTTCATACCATTTGATTTTGGTACCCTTGAAAGGCTTCAGACGTAGTTATCCTGCTCATACAATTTGCATGACTGTCGACTGTACCCACCTAGTGACTGACTACAAGAGAGAAACCTAGTTTCATTTTTATAGGTACTCACACAAGTGAATGTGGGGGTATATCTTGGTACCTAGGACATACGGCATACCACACTTCACAGATTATACCCAAAGGGTGTTTTCATGTTCGAGTTACACTTGCACTGGTAAGTTTCTCTAGTGTTGGTTGGCATACCTGTTCTTCCTGCCATTCTCATCTACTTGATTTATCTTTAGGTACATTTTAGTGTGTGCTTTGTGCTTCTCCCTAGCTTTATCTTAGAGTATTGGATTATTGTTTCACAAAGCAGATGATCAACAACTTCGTTGTTTGCGTAGGATTTAGGGCCTCCCACTGGTAAATTTGGATCCACCGCCACCACTGAGGAGAAGGTTAGATCAAGAAGGTTCTTTCGAAGCTACTAGGACACAATAAATTGTGTCCGATCCTATTCCTAGAGAAGAGACTTTTTCACTGGAGTATTTCAGACCTCAAAGTTGAAGGCTTCGTTAGGCCTTGGAACCCTCTGATAACTGATCTCTCAATGCCAATTCTTGTTCAGATAGTCCCTCCTGAGGTGACTAGTCCTAATCTTCATCTCGTTAGACAATTGGCCATGGAATCAAATGATTCTACCTCTACTGGGAGTCCTCATAGTCCTATCCTGGTTGTAGGTGGAGGGGGGCGCCATGCCCACTCCCCCACCTTCACCTACAAGGAATACCTCTCATCATACACCTACCACTTCTGGTAGTGGCACAATATCTACTACTAATTCAACCATTGTTCACACTTTGACCATACAAAATACGTTTAGTGATCCTTTCACATATGGGATGTCAGGTTTTGACACAAGTTCAACTTTAACCTACTTCACATTACATACTACTAGTCTAGGGGCAAGGATTTCTAATGCTCCCTTGCAAGGATCCATCATGGGTACCTTCTCTCTCTATATTTTTTCCCCTTATAGTGGGGGTCATATTTCCCCTATGCCCCCCTTGCTTGGAGGTGATTTTCATCAACCATCCGTTCCTAATTCTAGTTCTAGCTTGTTCAATGGATGGAGTTAAGGTTCTCAATCCTATATGACTATGGTTGGGTCCATTCCATTATCTTTATTTGGTGCTTTTGGTAATAATTCCTTCTCTTCGTCCATGCTTTTCGTCAGGGGGAAAACCCTTTCTCAATCAACCTAACACTATGCAATTATTTATACCTTCACAAGGAATGATGGAAGGAACCAATTCCTTTCAAGGTTTTGGAATTCTCGGAAAGGTTCTATACCTCTGCAAGGGATGTCGATCGGGGAAAACCCCTCCCACATCCCATGGAACCCCTAGAAAGGTTCAATTCCTATATGACGCAGACCTCCCAACCCGCAGGTCGGAAGACTATGCACACATGATCTTTCCTCTTCCACTAGCCCAAAGAGCTCTCAACCGGCTCTTTTATTTCCCCTTCGGGAAATCTGCACCCACAGAAAAACTTCATGGAATTTTCCCTTCATGTTTTGGGAGATTGGACTTCGTGATTTCATGAATACGGTGGTCAAGCGCCCTGTCTCTCAAATCCCCGAAACCTGAAAACAGTCAACACTTGACCTTTTCTCTTTCTCTTTCGCTTTTCTCCTTATCGCGATTTTGGGAGTTGCGATGTCATGCAACTCTGCTCCATGAACCCCGAAATCCTGAGACCCGAATTACCGAAACTCCGATGCGCTTACAAGGTTGACTTTTCAACTGCCCCTCATTCCATCGGGATTGCGGACTTCGCGATTTCGCGAATCCTGATGCAAAGACTTCGGGACTTCAACCCACGAAACCCCAAAATGGAAATCCACGGGTAAATCCAACGGACCTTGTTGGCTTGAATCTACCGCTCTGCCTCTCCTCAGCTTGAACCTTTGGAAACACTCTCCGTAACTCCCCTGCTTCTCTGTGAGATCTGACGGCTCGTGGGACTTTGGGAATTCTCCACGGAGAATTCCGACCCTTCGTTTCTCTTCCTTCTCAAGGACTTCTGCAACCTTTTACCAAAGTGTTTCTCACGATACTTAACCACCTGCGACAAAAATTTGCGATGCCTTCTCAATGCTCCTATGCGCAAAATTCCTATGCTTTCTCCGGTGACTATGGAGACTCTATCCCTCCTGAGCTTTCTCCAACTTTGAGTCTTGAAGAAGACTCCTGCACGCACTCCTTGCTTCAAATTCCTCAATTACTCCAAGGAATTAAAGTCCTTCAACAATATATCAGGTTCACAACTTTGAGACTTTACTCGGCCTGCACACTCCTTGCATGGCTCCTGTGCTTAGTTGCACTTCTGAGGGAATGAGAACAAAAGCTATCTCTCCTGAGTTTTCAGAGATGAACTCTGACTTCTGTCAACGCACTCCTTGCGGACAAACTCCATTGCACTCCTTGCAGGAATTTTACTCACTTAGATAGAGAAACAATTGAAACTCATTTCCCTTACTCTCTTCCTCTCTCAGATTTTAGACATTTAACAAGAAATCATACAGACACAACTTAAACAACAATTGCGTGACAGAAAGAGTAAAACATTCATGAGCATAACATTTAAAAATGCATACACAGAGAATATTTTCACACCATGAGTCTGAATCAAAACCCTTTTTGTATTAATCCAGAACTTCTGTACATGGAATTATTCTACACAGCTCTCTGCTTCTTCCCTTCTATGCTCTATGCCGTCAACTGACATAATCCCATTCTTCTATGTTACAATACACAATGAGGGTGTCTATATCCCGTTTCCCTCTCTCATTCTAAACTGTCTAATCTACGCGTTAAATTCTATCTACTTGCATTAACCACTATAAATGCCTTCTACCTACTAAGGACAAGAGCGGATCACTCAAGGTCCTTTTACATTATACAAGTGTGCCTCCACTTGGCGAATTCATTAATATTTCAAGATGTTTTCAAAATTTACGCTGGGTTCTTTTCCAACTGTCTTTTATCTCCGCGCTGGCTCGCTTGAGATGCTCCTGCATCATACTCCCTTGTTTGAAAATTTTCATGGGCTCCTGTCCATGAGCTTGCGCACGGTCTGTCCATGCTTTTGGATATCTGCTTCATTTTACCAGCTGGCATATTCAACTAGATGGCCCTTCCATTTGACCAAATACTCAAAGTATCGCCTGGTCTTCTTACTAACCCTTTTGTCCAGTATGCACTCTATCTGCGGATTTTCTGCAACTGGCATCTGTTTTTTCCACTAAACCTATGGCTGTTCATTTCCTGCTTCTGCTTCCTCAACTTTATATGGGTACAAATATGAGATATTGAATATCGGAGAAATTATGATCCCATCGGGTAATTCGATCTCGTAAGCATTCGCCCCAAATTTCTTCAAGACCTTGCATGGTCCGATTTTTTTCATTTTCAGTTTATTATATGTTCCCTTTGGGAACCTTTACTTTCTCAAATGTACGAGTATCAAATCGCCAACTTCAAATTGAAGTTGTCTCCTGTGTTGATCTGTTCTTCATTTATATTCCTGGTTTGAATATTGCAATCTCTCCTTCACTTGGCTGTGAAGTTCCTTCATCTCTTCTGCGAAATCTTCTGCACTAGCGCTCCTAGTCGCAGTTTGTTCTAAACCTCCCAACTCTGAAATCCCCCTCGGATGCATGCCATAGACAATTTGAAATGGACTCTTCCTCGTGCTTCTTTCAACTGGGTTGTTATAAGTAAACTCCTCCTGTGGTAATATATTATCCCACTGGCTGTGGTGTTCTGTCACCAAGCTTCTCAACAAGTCTCCCAAACTTCTGTTCACCACTTCTGTCTGTCCATCCGTCTGAAGATGATAATATGAACTGAATGACAAGTTAGTTCCCATATTCTTCCATAAGGTCCTCCAAAAGTGTCCTACGAACTTAGTGTCTCGATCCGAAACTATGCTTCTTGGCAAGCCATGAAGTTGAATGACTTCTTTGAAAAAAGATTCACAATGTGAGTTGCGTCACTCGTTTTCTGACATGGAATGAAGTGTGCCATTTTGGAGAATCTATCCACCACCACAAAGATTGATTCGAACCCTCTTTGTGTTCTTGGCAACCCCAATATGAAGTCCATGCTAAATGCATCCCACATCTTCTCAGGTATGGGCAATGGTTGATAAAATCCTGCATTCTGTCTCTTGCCTTTCGAATGCTGGCAAATTCTACATCTGTCCACGAATCTTTTGACATCTGCTCGCATTCCTGGCCAAAAATATGACTCATTCAACTTTGCGAATGTCTTTTCATGACCGAAGTGCCCGACCAGTCCTCCACTATGTTTCTCCTTCAACAAATTCTCCCTCATGGAGCATTTTGGAATACAAAGCTGATTACCTTTAAACAGTAATCCTTCCTGGATCATATATTCTGTCCATTGGCTTCTATCCTTGAGAATTGGATTCTCAGCTGCTTCGTACGCCTCTTTAAAATTTGGATCAGCTTGATACATCTCCCTGAGATCATCAAAACCCAACATTTTGACTTTGAACTCCTGCAATAGCAAACACTNTTAGCAGTACCATAAATATGTTTAATCACAAAAGTGAAATTTTGCATATATTCAACCCACTTAACATGTCTTTGATTTAACTTTTCCTGTTGAGTCACAAACTACAGTGCATGATTGTCACTGTATAAGACAAACTCCTTCGGGATCAAGTAATGTCTCCATTTCTTCAATGCCTGAATAATAGCATAAAATTCCTTGTCATAAGTGGAGCATTTCACTTTCGCTTCATTTAGCTTTTCACTGAAGTATGCTATCGGCCTGTCTTCTTGACTCAAGACTACCCCTATTACAAATCCACTTGCATCGCATTTCACTTGAAATGTCTTTTGGAAATTAGGCAACACCAGAATTGGTTGTTCCGTGATTTTCCTCTTCAATAGATTAAAACTCTTCTCAGCCTCTTCTATCCAGTGAAAATATTTGTGTCTCTTCTTCACTGTTTCCATCATCGGTGCACTAATTCCACTGAAATTCCTAATGAATTTTCGGTAGAAACTAGCCAATCCGTGAAAACTTCTCACCTCAAAGATATTCTTTGGTGACGGCCAATTCTTGATTACCTCCACCTTATCTAGATCCATCCTCACCTCATCTGCAGAAATAACAAACCCCAAATAAATGAGATCTATCTTCATGAATGCAGATTTCTTCATGTTTATCAGCAACTTCTCCTGCTGTAACCTTTGCATCACTGTAGCCAAATGTTTCAGATGTTCAGCTTCTGTTTTGCTGAAAATCAATATATCATCAAGATATACGATAACAAATTTTCCGATGAAATCCTTCAGGACTTCATTCATCAACCTCATGAAAGTACTCGACATGTTTGTTAAGCCAAACGACATAACAATCCATTCATACAACCCTTCATTAGTATTGAAGGTTGTCTTCCATTCATCACCTTCCCTCATGCAAATCTGGTGATAACCTCTTTTCAAATCAATCTTCGAAAAGTATTTTTCTCCACTCAAGCAATCCATCAGATCATCCATCCTTGGCAATGGAAATCTGTACCTGATGTTTATCTTGTTGATCACCCTTGAGTCAGTACACATCCTCCAGCCTCCATCTTTCTTTGGACTGAGCACTGTTGGAACAACACATGGACTCAAGCTTTCTCTAACCAACCCTTTGTCCAACAAATCATGGACTTGTCTTTTGACCTCTTCATTCTCCTGCGGCGTTAATCTATATGGTGCTTTGTTTGGCAAACTAGCTCCCGGTATGAGATCAATGTGATGACTTATACTTCTAATAGGTGGCAACAAACAAGGTAGTTCGTCCACTACTATGTCAACAAACTCTTCCAGCAGTTCCTGAACCTCTTCTGGTAAATCATCTACCCTTGTGCTGGTTAAAACGATCTTTGGCTTCCTGACCAAAATGAATTGCGGTTCCTCCTTCTTCTTAACTTCTGTAAGAAGTTCCTTCCCACTCATGAGAAGTACAATGTTACTTACTTCAGGTTTCACATCCTTATCTTTGATTGGAAGCAACATGTGAGTTCTCCCATTCTTCTCTAGGGTGTATGTGTTCATCCTCCCGTCATGAATCACATTTTTGTCATATTGCCACGCTCTACCAAACAATAAATGACAAACATCCATGGGAATGACATCACAAAGTATCTTATCGTTATATCCTCCTATNTAAATTCAACTAAACACTATTTAGTGACAGTTACCTGATGTCCTTTTTGTAGCCATGAAACTCTGTATGGGCTTGGATGATCAATCGTCTCTAGCTCCAGTTTTTCTACCATCTCCGTCGAAACGAGATTATCCATGCTACCACTATCCACAATGACCTTGCATACCCTGTCCTTGGTCTTGCAAGCAGTCCGAAAAATTCTGTTTCTTTGGACTGAACTCTCCACCTCCTTCTCTAGTGTTAAAAGAGATTTTCGCATCATCAACGATCTTCCGCCTTCAGCATCCTCTGCCTCAACATTTTTCCTCTATGCTTTGGCAATGTGAGTCTCTCCTTCCTCTTTCTTTTTGTCTAGACACTCATAAGACTTGTGTCCAACCTTTCCACACGTGAAGCATTTTATCACTCCACCTCTTCCTCTTCCTCTACCTCTAGTACGAGGAAACATGTGGTTATCAGCATACTCTCCTCTCTGATCAACATACTACTCTCTTTTCCCAACATATTTCCCTCGATGTGAGATTCCACCTCTCTCAATCTAAGGTTTCTTCCATTCTTCCTTAGGCTTCTGATTTCTATCTTAGACAACTGACTTGCCCCTGGCTTGACTTCTTCCTCGACCTCTTTTACCCTGCTTTCAGCTCAGCTTCTCTTCTGCCTTTAGAGCCATTTGATAAGAGTCTTCCACTGTTTGGATGGTCATCATGCTCATCTCGTTTTGAATTTCATATCTCATGCCATTCATATACCTGGCAACTTTTTCATCATTACTTTCATGATGACCTACCCTGATGTTCAACCTGTATAACTCTTCAGTGTACTCCTTCACTGTCATCAACTTCTGTCTCAAATTATGCATCCTTCAAAATAGAGTAATTTGATAATCTATGGGGATGAATTTCGTCTTCATCTTTGCGATCATCCTGTCCCAACTCTTGATCTTCTTCTTACCTTGGCAACGTCTGTCAGCTTGTAGTTCATCCCACCACAATGCTGCATGTCCCTTTAATCTCGTGACAACATGTTTGACCTTCTTTTCCTCTTCGACATATTCATAGTCAAAGTATGTGTCCAGGGCTCTAATCCAATCTAGAAGCTCCTCTACATCCAGATTTCCCTCATAAACTAGAATGCCCATTTTGGCTCTTGCACCCATTCTTGCAACAGCTCTAAGCAAGCGTTCGTTTGATGCATCTTCTACTGTGACTTATTCTTCGTCATGTCCAGCTTCATTTTCTCTTTTAGAATCACTAACATCTCCAACATCAACTATACACCTCTGTGCTATCTCCATGTCTTCAAGTCTGGCGCGTAGGTCACACATTTCCCTTTCTATGGCTAGATCAGGCATCTGCCTATCCCTTCTTCTCGGCATTTCCCTATCCTCTGGTGGATCAGGTGTTTGCCTGTCCCTTCTTCTCAGTGGCATGGTGAAACTTATTTTCCATGCTATAGAAAGCAAAGAAACCTTTCTGTGCTCTGATACCAGAAAATGACGCAGACCTCCCAACCCGCAGGTCGAAAGTCTATGCACACAGGATATTTCCTCTTCCATTGGCCTGAAGAGCTCTCGGCCAACTCTTTTATATCCCCTTTGGGAAATCTGCACCCACAAAAAAACTTCATGGAATTTTCCCTTCATGTTTCGGGAGATCAGACTTTGCGATTTTGCGAATCCAGTGGTCAAATGCCCCGTCTCTCAAATCCTCGAAACCCGAAAATAGTCAACACTTGACCTTTTCTCTTTCTATTTTGATTTTCTCCTTATCGCGATTTCGGGAGTTGCGATGTCATGCAACTCTGCTCCACGAACCCCGAAATCCTGAGACCTGAATTACTGAAACTCCAATGCGCTCGCAAGGTTGACTTTTCAACAACCCCTCATTCCATCGGGATTGCCGACTTCGCGATTTTGCGAATCCTGATGCAAAGACTTCGGGACTTCAACCCACGAAACCCCGAAATGGAAATCCACGGGTAAATCCAACGGACCTTGTTGGCTTGAATCTACGGCTCTGCCTCTCCTGAGCTTGAACCTTTGGAAACACTCTCCATAACTCCCTTGCTTCTCTGTGAGATCTGATGGCTCGCAGGACTTCGCGAATTCTCCACGGAGAATTCTGACCCTTTGTTTCTCTTCCTTCTCAAGTAATTCTGCAACCTTTTACCAAAGTGTTTCTCACGGTACTTAACCACCCGCGACACAAATTTGCGATGCCTTCTCAATGCTCCTATGCACAAACTTCCTGTTCTTTCTTCGACGACTATGGAGACTCTATCCCTCCTGAGATTTCTCCAACTCTGAGTCTTGAAGAAGACTCCTGCATGCACTCCTTGTGGCAAATTCCTCAATTACTCCAAGGAATTAAAGTCCTTCAACAATTTATCAGGTACACAACTTTGAGACTTTACTTGGCCTGCGCACTCCTTGCACGACTCTTGTGCTTAGCTGCACTTTTGAGGGAATGAGAATAAAATATATCTCTCCTAAGTTTTCAGAGATGAACTCTGACTTCTGTCAATGCACTCCTTGCAAACAAACTCCACTGCACTCCTTGTAGGAATTTTACTCACTCAGACAGAGAAACAATTGAAACTCATTTCCCTTACTCTCTCCCTCTCTCAGATTTTAGACATTTAACAAGAAATCATACACACACAACATAAACAACAATTGCGTGACAGAAAGAGTAAAACATTCATGAGCATAACATTTAAAAATGCATACACAGAGAATATTTTCACACCATGAGTCTGAATCAAAACCCTTTTTGTATTAATCCAGAACTTATGTACATGGAATTCTTCTACGCAACTCTCTGCTTCTTCCCTGCTATGCTCTATGCTCTCAACTGACATAATCCCATTCTTCTATGTTACAATACACAATGAGGGTGTCTATATCCCATTTCCCTCTCTCATTCTAAACTGGCTAATCTACGCGTTAAATTCTATCTACTTGCATTAACTACTATAAATGCCTTCTACCTACTAAGGAGGAGAGCGGATCGCTCAAGGTCCTTTTACATTATACAAGTGTGCCTCCACTTGGCGACTTCATTAATATTTCAAGACGTTTTCAAAATTTGCGCTGGGTTCTTTTCCAGCTATCTTTTATCTCCGCGTTGGCTCGCTTGAGATGCTCCTACATCACTATACCAGGGGGATCAACTTGGGGAAACCTCAACCAAGGATTTTGGAATACCATGTAGGGGGAAATCCCCACTCAACGTATGTCATCAAATTATTCGAATTCATCGATGATGCAGACTAGTGCACAATCCCTTTACACTGGCCAATGAAACCCTGGTTTTTACTAGAACCCTAGTCAATGGGAAAAATTTTCCTGGCAACCTGGTGCCAAACAAAATCTAGGTTCATCTTTCCCTTTAACTCCTCCACAAACCAGGTTATCGTTTCTAAAAACTATCCATTTGATAGAATTGTCAAGGTTGTTAAACAACCCTATTTGTCATGATCCATGTTGGCCTCCTATGCCTACCAAGTTTCCCTCAGATATTCCAAAATTTCAAGGCAAGCCTCGCGAAGATCCATGCGATCATGTTACAACTTTTCACTTGTGGTGCTCCTCCAATTTGTTAAATGACGAATCTATTAAGTTGTGATTGTTTTAATGCACTCGCATAGGCAGTGTTGTGAAGTGGTATATTGAGATCGATGGCTCGAAGTACTCTTAGTTTAACGATTTGGCGATGATTTTCTTGAGCCTTTTTCAACTATCGATGAGATATGATGTTGGCACTGAGTTGCTGGCCAATTTCAAGTAGACTAAGGTCATCCATATCCCATGATCATATATGAGAATGGCATCGTTGAAAGAGATTGATTAAAGTGAACGTCCCCCTACATTTTTTCTTGAGTGGTTCCTGAAGTCTTTGGTGCCTTGCATTTCTAAAGGCATCACAACTTCCAGAGAATTTTTTGAGGAAGAAGCTATAATGAAGGCTCAACAACTAGAATTGATTTATTTGCAACCTCATGCCGATGGCATTGTAGGCTCAACACAAAATAATCCCACATATCAGTTGTCCAACCAAATGCAATAATTGTCACTACAACAGACTGTGGCCAACCAAACTCCTAGTATGAATGCCCCCTCCACCCTCATGTTGGAAGTACACATTGTGCAGATGATAAACCCCAAGGGTAACCAACAATATGAGGGGAAAAGAAAGGGAAATGGAAAGAAGGGTAAGGGAGGTAACGATAAAAAGGCTGCTAACAATGTTGGTGAAGGAAAAAATGAAAAGAAGAAGGTTAAGTTCTCGTGCAAGCTTTTCACGTATGACCACTTGAATCATTAGTGGCCTTGGATGGAGGAAGCCCAAAAGCTTTTGGAACAACACAAAACTGTTGTGTTAACTAACCCTTTCCTTCAAGGGAAGAATTTTACGCAAGATTCCTCATCCACAAACATGCCTGGGGGAAATCAGGGTGCCTCCACACTTAATTCCAATGCCATATCCGTAAATGTGTACATGATGAGATCAAATGCTCATCTTCATAATAGAGCCCATGATTACAGAATGCCTAAATCTGCAGATAAAGGAAAATAAGCTCTTGACCCATCACCTCCTCTTCATATTGAGAAGACAATGGGAGAAACAACCACTCACATCCTAAAAGGTTCCTTTAAGAAAGATTCTCATAATCCAAATGCAAGGGCTGCTTAGAACTACTTTGTCGTTGAATATCTTGCACAAAACCTTTGTGCAATGTCTTCTCTGGAGGTCCTCTAGAGTTTCCCCTCACAGAGAAAAGCATTACTGTCTGCTTTAGGTGTTGCTGAGCCAACTAACTCATGATATATCAATTTTGACACTTCCAATGTTAAACCTCGTTTTCCTTACCATGCTGCCTTCTAGATAGTAGTGTCTACGCCACAAAATCATTGACCATGGTTTATTTCATTTCAATCTCACTTAAACCATGAAAGTGGAATCTAGCCAAAGTTTATTTATCCTTTTCGGCCTTGCTTATATTACATATGAAAAGGAGCCCCCTTGGAGTCCCCTTTAAGCTATTTTTAGACTCCCTAAAATTGAAAATATTGTCGAGCGATCTTGTTGCCATTCACACTCGTCAAAATGAAATTTGAAGGTACATCTGTCCAGCAATAGTTTACCCCTTTTTTCTTCCAGATGGCTAATTGACAAAAAAGGTCTACCCTAGGAGCCACGATTTGCTAGGAGAGTATTCTCATGTATACGTTTACCCCTTTTTTTGGGCCCGAGGGACTAAATTTACAAAAAGGGCCATTATCGTTGGTTTTGGTTATCTTTTTTTTGGCCCTTGGAGATTATTTACAAAAAAGGAAACCCTTGGAGTCTTCTTTAAGCCCTTTTTAGACTCCCTAAATAGGAAAAGATAGCCGAGTGACCTTGTTTCTTTCACACTCGTTAATAGTTCCAGAAATAACATCTATTTGGTCCAATTTTACGCCTTTTTACAGCCAATAGATTAACTAGGAAAAAGGAATACCTCGGGGGATACATCCCGTTGGGCGAGTTTTTCCAGGTACTAGTTTACCCCTTTTTTGGGCCCGAGGAACTAAAATTACGAAAAAGGCACTACAGTTCTCCTTGGTATAAGTTTAAACCTTTTCTAGACCTTGAAGACTGAACTTACGAAAAAGGTGCACCCTTGGAGATTTTTCTTGCTGGGAGAGTATTCCCAAGTATTGTTTTATCCTTTTTCAAGCTTGGGGGTCTAAATATATGAAAAAGAACACTTTGGAATATTCTTTTAGTGTTTTTCAAACTCTCTAAATGTGAAAAACTACCGAGCTTACCTTCTCTGAGCTCGTAAAAAATTACATTGAATGAGTCTCGTTGTGTTAATCCGTAATCTCATTGCATGTCTTGTTCTTGCGTCTTTGGCCTAGTGCCAGATCCATTTTTTTGTTGCTAAGACTTTAGAGTATTCCTTAGATGCAATCCTGTAGAATTTTTTCCTTTGCGATATGACACCTTGACCCATGGAGGAATTTTCCTAAGTGTCCTTATCCTACAGATGTCTCCTTGCACTAAGCATCAATATGTTCCATGCACTTGGAACTAGTTTTCTTTCCCGCGACACTCGTTCCTCCTTTGTAACATAGTTTTCTTTTATTCTTTTTCAAGCTCATTAAGTAAATGAAAAAGACAAAAAAAATAAAATATTTCAAAAAGAGGGGACATGAAACATTCTCTTTTACTGGTAAAAATCTAGTCACCCTTAGACAAAGCACATCCTTCAATTTGTTCTGCAAGCATTGGTATTTAGTATGAACTTAGGAAGTTGTTCTTGTTACATAGAGTTGTATCCACCTCCATTTGGTTACTCTTCCAAGAATATGGAGAGTTTGTGGTGCCTTCTGTACCACATACTTATGTCAATAACATGTTGCCTGAGTCTCTTCATATTCCATGCTCTTGTCCAAGGAAAGTATTACAACTTGAGTCGAGCATTCAACGATAAGTCTCTTGACCTTCATGAGTCATCCATTCCAAGATTCCTATCAAGTTAACATATAGAATCAATGAAGTTTTGTGCCTGATGTTCACGATCCTCCAATCTTTCCACGATGGCTTGTCGAAGAACTCAAGGTAGTGAGTCTTACACTCCTATTATACTATGACCTGAGCTTTGAATATATTGAAGATATTTCTCAAGTAATGAATATATCATCTCCAGCTACATGCATTTATGCCTCCTGAAGATTCATATGAAATTGTATTTGTATATCTTTTGATGATTTTGAGATGTAGATTGTAATGAACCTCATTATCACACACCTTTTTTTTTTTTATATCTATCTTAGTCTATATAACTATTTGACAAAACAAAATGTATAAACTCTATTATAAGATCGGTTAAAAACTCTGTTCATAAAAACCTCAAAGGGACAACCTCTAAACTCTACCTACCACAAGAGGTCCCTTTTGCCTCCATTCCATTTACCCTTTTGTGTAATGAATTATGTGTATAAGTTGGGTCGTATAACTCATACTACGATTCACCCCTTTCAAGCATAAGACTTCCATCGTTGCGCGCAGGTCTACCTGGTTAATTTTAACCCTAGGCGACTTTACTTTTGTTTTTTCCCACCATACGATTCATCGAAGTCGGGTTTTAATATCAGGTAACTAGCCTATCCACCATGTCTCGGTTAATTAAAGGTCCTTAGTAACAGAGTTAATCATAAGATAGTTACTACATCCAATTTCCAACAGACATTCCACTACTAAGACCGGACTGCTGACTCACGATAATATTGAGGGAAAGAAAGGGGTTTTTACTTCAGTCGATTCATGAGGGTTTTCATCATGGCACTCCTTAAGTGAAAGGAATGGTCCACTGTCAAGGTAGTTAAGGCTCTGTAAGTTTTATTAAAGGTAGGCCTGAGAGTTCTATTGAAATTACTGGGCTCTATACCCAATATGTCATACCGGTTCTGACATTGTCACATGGCCAACCATCCTCCGTGCTCTCCACATTTACTCCGAGATGACAGGACTTCATTTATGGTTGAAGTGGGTTCATAGTTGTCATTGTTGAGTTCTGCAAGGAGGCTCTATGTAACAAATATTTGAGGCGTAGTGTATTTTCATGGTAGTCGCTCCTAGGTTGTAACAGACGGTGCGGTCCTCATCCCTAGTAAGTTTTCTCATTACATGTGATACTCTGGTTGATAAATGAGATGATGCATTTCCCGGGTTCTTCTTTGGTGTAACTTCTCTGTATTGCTTCTGAAGTTATCCTAAAACTTGGAGGAGAGATTTCCTTTGAATTTATCTTTGTTTTCTCCTCTGGTTTTAGGGAGAGTATATTCATTCGTTTTTTCTATGTTTTGGGATAAAGGGTTTCATAACCTCCCGGTTGATTTCCTTATGTCGAATCCTTTGGTTGAAGTCAAATAACTCAAGACCTCTGTAGAGCTTTGAATCATCCCATGATGATATTTTTTTCTTTTGCAATATTTCCAATGTTTACATACAATAGTCACTACCCTCATCCTGCTCTATTTGATTTGGTTAAATAGTTGGGACATCGCTGTAATGTTTAAATGACTTATAACTATTATATGTGATTAAGTTCTGGACGGTTATGTGTAGTTTTCTAGTTCGGTATGAATAGTTTATTCCATACTGGTGTACAGTCTGACTTAAATCTTTATAAGAAAAATTACTAATGTCAATTTTTGCCTTGCATTGGAATCGTTAATTGCTATGCAAGGACTTCCTCCTTGTAAAAATCTCTTCATTTATAGGGTTTATATAATTCACTAATGATGGGCCCTATTTGATGCGAGGGTACCCATCAGAGAATTAATATGCCATCCACCTTCGGCCCAGGCGTCTATCCAGTCGGGAATGCAACAAGGAAAAACATGAAAGACAATGCCAGCTTGTCGAAACAGAAGTTAAGTAAGATCACAAAATACTTCCTCACTAACTGTCATCATTTTGTTGGTATTTTAACACTTTTATCTATGATTACTCATATTTTTAAATGATACTTCTTTCAGGGATTTTGCCTACCCAAGGATCTCAGATGTTTAGATCTTACCTTCGACGCAAGAGGTATTCGAGTTCCCTTTGTAGGCCTTCCCAGAGTTTCAACAGTCCAAGGGAACGGTCTCTTCCTGGATTCCTAAATGTTCGATATAGTTTCATTCTATTGCCTCTAATGGTTGGGATGAGGGGGTCCTCTAGTTGTATTCTTCGCTTTCTGGTCTGACTACTGTGTATAAATGTTATTGTACAAGACTTTGTTTTTAATTGAATAGTGTACTGAGTTGGGCACTTTTATTCCAGTCACTTCTCTATTTAGTCTCATCCCAAACTTGAAATTTATTGCCATTACTATCGTTTAGAATGTATTTAGCTTCAGATGTTCACATGGTCTGAAAATCCAGTACAACATGGTGTAAAAGGAACTTGAAAGAAATTTTGGGGTTTATACTTGTTATATTGACATTGCTACACATAAATTTCGTGTTATAATTAATTAAGACTATAAGACTTTTCGTATGGTTGTCTTGTTTTCTTTTGTGGGTGTTGATGCACATTAAGATTCTGTAGTTTCCTCGCCAGGGATTTTGGAAAAGATTTCTTCCTTACTCTCGAATCTCTGCATGACATAAAAGTTTGACAGTCCAGTCTACTAAAGCTTTCCCGTATGAGTTTGCTGCTAACAGTTTAATATAATTCCTAGGATGGGTTATGCTCCTTTATGGTTTACAGAATTACCAGATATGTGAAAGTCAAGTCCTGGGTTCCAGAATGGTCTTTGGATCCATCGACCCTCATATATTTAATATTCAATTACAGATCTCTGTAAGTGTTTGAAAGAGTTAGGTTTTGTTCAACCTTAATTCCAACATTTAAGGTATAGCTGACTAGACCTAACCATTTCCGATTTACCACTAATACCTTAATGTTATATATATATATATATATATATATATTTACTACAATTTTTCTATAATGGAGTCTTGAAATTTTCAGAATTATTTTCATACGTATATACTTGTTCAATCTAAAAGATAACACATGATAACACATGCTTCCAATATATATATATATAATATAATTCTCTCTCTCTCTCTCTCTCTCTATATTTCGAAATTATATATATATATATATATATATATATATATATATATATATATATATATATATATATTATATATATATATATATATATATATATATATATTCTATATGCATATCAATAATAATTTACTACAATTTTTCTTTAATGGAGTCTTGAAATTTTCAGAATTATTTTCATATGTATATATATATATATATTATTCCCTGACTCTATTTTAGCTAGTTTACTTCAACTTCATTGTATCTCTTGTACATAACTCCCATTATATAATGTAAATCCGTTTGTAATATACCTGTACATATTCTATATGCATATCAAGAATAATTTTAGTGATACATGATGTATTTACTTTGAATTTGAACTTGCATGTTCCTTAGTGGAGACTCATTGTATACTATAATTACCTATAGAAAACATAATTCACCATAGATATTGGTATTCTTGACTCCAATCACATCATGCAAACAATTAATTTTTAGTCAAGAAAATTAATTAAAAGCGAGGTGCATCCGGTAGTTTATGCTATTATGAGAGTAGTAACCTCTTCAGAACTCATCTTACTAGTTTATACATTCAATGACCTTAGTATTTACACATCACCCTGTCCCAATAAAACAAGTCCATTCCTAGCTAATGATTAGGAAGTATTTGGTAGGTCTTTCCTCACTGCAACATTCGATCAGAAGTTCATTCATAGAAGCAAACAAATTGCAGAACATAACATTTAACCAGAGAAAGGTAGAATAACATATCTGAATCAAATTGTGGGAAGACAAAGGGAACAACCACGTTCCTCCCAACCATAGAATAGGGCAGCCAAAATCACTTTTCCTTATTCACCCCCTAGCCTGACCATGAATCCATGAGGGCGAACTTGGAAAACTCCTCCTCAGTAATGTCCTTCAACTCCAACAGATTCCTCTTGCCTCACACTTACTCAGTAGTGTTCATAACAACAAGGGAAGAAAATTAATAGTGTCTTTCCCCCAGCATGCTTGGCAGCGTCCTGCCTCCTCCCATATGCTATTTATCAATAAAATCTTTTTGCCTAGGTCTTTTTCCCTCCCTTGGGAATTTTCCCAGCTTTCTAAATCCCTGATTTTCAGGGGCTCCCAATGGCCAAATATCTGATTTTCCACTTGTAACAATCAACCTAGAGGTAGTTCCAACATGTTCCCCACTCATGGAGTCATGGTCAGCTAATTTTAACATGGCGGTTCCATTTGTCCTCCTGCAATCAATATAAAATATTTTGTTCTCATACAAGTGTCATAGTCAAATAGTTAGCTGGGTCAAATCAGATCTCTGTCCAACAGTCATAATAATTAATTACAATTATCAAATTTGAAATTCAGAGTTGCCATAAATGGAAAAATTTTTCCAAATTCGAATTTACTAAAAACGGAATAATTTTCCAACAAATTTACATTTAAAAAAAAAAAACTTTATTTTTGGGGATGTCACATTCTCTCCCCCTTAAATAAAACACTGTCCTTAGTGTTCGTTCCCTTCTTGGAATAGGATTGGATGAGATTTCCGTAGATCTCCTTCCAACTCCCAAGTGGCCTCCTCAGGACTAAAGTGCTTCCATTGCACCTTTACCTGAGCGATGGCTCTGTTCTGAAGTGCTATTTCTCTCCGGTCCAGAATAACCAGGGGTTCCACCTGGAACTCACCTTCAGGTTCCACTTGCACCAAGTTCCAATCAATCATATGAGTAGGGTCATGAACGTACTTTTTCAACAAAGAAACATGAAATACATTATGAATTCTTAGATTAGCTGGGAGTGCAAGTTGGTATGCTACGGGTCCAATTCGAGTTAGTATCTCGAAGGGCCCACAAAACATGGGTGCCAGCTTGGCACAATTCCCTAACTTCAATGAACTTTTTCGGGCTTTGACCTTCAAATAAACATGGTCTCCTACTTGAAATTCCAAGTGTCTTCTTTTCTGATCTGCATAGCTCTTTTGTCTGTACTGTGCTTCTTTTAAGTTCTGTTGTACCTTCCTTACCATGTTCTCCATTTCAAGGAGCATCTCTGGTCCAACCATGAGCCTGTCAGTCAGGTTATCCCAGCGAATTGGAGTCGTACACTTTCTATCATACAGTACTTCGAAAGGGCTTAACTTAGCCGAAGTTTGGTACCCATTGTTATATGCAAATTCTACCAATTCAGATAGTCTTTCCACTTATTCGGTTTTGTTCTTACGTACATGCAGAGCATGTCCTCTACGATTTGGTTTGTCCTTTCGGTCTGTCCATCTATTTGTGGATGATAACTCGTACTGAAATTCAAATTAGTATTTAGTCCTGCAAACAATTCCTTCCAAAAAGAGGATGTGAATTTTACATCTCTATCTGAAATCACCATTTTAGGAATACCATGCAGTCTAAAAATTTCTTTCCTAAATATTTCAGCAATGTTTATAGCTTTAAAAGTAGACTTTACAGGAATAAAGTGTGCAGACTTACTGATTTTATCGATTACAACCATGATATAATCATTTTGTTTCTGAGTTTTAGGCAAACCTATTATAAAGTCTAGCGATATGGTCTCCCATTTCGATTCTAGTACTGGTAATGGCTGTAATAGGTTGTCTAGATACTGGTCCTTGGCCTTAACCTGCTGACAATCCTGGCACCTAGCCAATTACTCTGCTATTTCTCCCTTCATAGTAGGCCAATAAAATAGTTTTCTAAGTGCTTTTATTGTTCTCTGGTAAACAGGATGGCCAGAGTATGGTTTCTTATGCACTTCATCCAAAACTGTTAATTTTAACTCCGTTGAATCTGGTATGTAAAGTCTGTTTTTAAATCGTAATAGTCCCTTCTTGTCAATACTTAGATCTGGTTTATCTGAGTTTGCGGTACTGTCTTGTAATTCTTCCATTATCTTCATGTAATTTCTGTTGTTAATACTTGACGTCCTTATTCTTTGTTCTAGATCACTTTCTGCCCGGCTAATATTTATCTCAAATAACCCATGGACTCTTCTGCTTAAAGCATCTGCTAATTTATTTTCCTTACCCTTGATATATCTAACCTCGAAGTCGAATTTTCTCAAGAAGGCTAGCCATATTGCTTGCCTTACATTAAGATCTGGTTGACTAAACATATATTTCACCCCGCTATTATCCGTCAATAGTAGAAATTTTCTGCCCATTATGTAGTGTTGCCACATTTTTAGTGCGTGTATTACCGCTACCAATTCTAAGTCATGAGTGACATAATTTCACTCGTGTTCTTTTAATTTCTGGGACTCATAACCAATAACGTGTCCTTCTTGAGTTAGGACACCACCTAGTCCTTCTTTACTTGCATCAACACATACAGTGAAGACTTTATCTGGGTCTGCTACCTTCAATATGGGTGCAGTTGTCAATAATCCCTTCATCTTGTTAAAACTGTCTTGACACTTCTTTGACCAGTTAAACTTGGTCCCTTTCTTTTGTAATGACATGATAGGGTAGGCTATCTTGGAAAACCCTTCTATAAATCTGCAGTAATATCCGGTGATTCCCATGAATGACCGGATATCTGCTACATCCTTAGGTACCGAACATTCCATAATGGCTTTTATCTTCTCCGGGTCTATGGCAATGCCTCCTGCCGAAATTACATGCCCTAAATATTGTATTTCTTTTTGATAAAAGTCACACTTGTCAAATTTGGCGTACAATTTGTGTTTCCTCAATGTTTGCATAACTATCCTTAATTGTTCATCATGTTCTTCCTTCGTTTTTGAATAGACCATAATATTGTCGATAAATACTACCACAAACTTGTCTAAGTACTGACTGAAAATATTTTTCATCAGGCACATAAACGTGGCTAGTGTGTTAGTGAGTCTGAAAGGCATGACTACGAATTCGTAGTGTCCATATCTTGTCCGAAAAGTTGTTTTTCTTATGCCCTCGTCTTTTATCCTAACTTGATGATAACCAGATCATAAATCCAACTTTGAAAAGATCTTGGCCCCACCTACTTGATCGAACAGATCATTTATCCTTGGTAAGGGGTATTTGTTCTTAATAGTCATTTTGTTCAGTTGTCTATAATCGATACATAGTCTTAGAGTACCGTCTTTCTTTTTCACAAAGAGGACTGGTGCCCCCCATGGTGAAACACTCAGTCTAATATACTTTTTGTCCAACAATTCCTGTAATTGTATTTTTAATTCTGTCAGTTCTGGTAGACTCATTCGGTAAGGTGCTTTTGAGATAGGAGCTGAACCGGGTAGTAGGTCTATGGAGAAGTCTATTTCCCTTCTAGGAGGTAATTCTGGTATCTCATCCACAAACATGTCTCTGAATTCACATAGTACAACAAAGTCTTCTAACTTTGGATTATCTTTTTTTTCTAACAGATTTGTTACTTGGATGGCATAAACTTGACATCCCTTTCTCATACATTTCTTGAGTTGCATCGCTGAAACTTGTTTGACTGATACAATTTTTGGTATACCTTGGGCTGTTCTAGCAGTGCCAAAATCATCTTTATAGCTAAGTATCTTTGTATAACAATCTAGTACTACTTTGTGTTGTTCCAACCAATCCATCCCGATAATCATATCGTAAGATCCTAGTGGTAGGATGTTAAGATTTGTTCTTATATTTTGACCATCTAAGCTGAACTCGAAATCAGAAATAAAGTCAACTACTTTCCTTTTAGTACCTGTTGCTAGTTGTACAAGCCATGATTTTGCGTGCTTTAGTTTCTTAAGTTTATTTAACTCTACTACATCAGGAGTAATATAACTTAACGTAGCTTCAGGGTCAATTAGAACATAAATTCAAGTGTTATTGATTTTACCTTCGATTTCAATCATCGAGGACTGGTGGTTAGCTTGTCGACCATCTATGGATGCATTTATCTGATGCAGGCTTCTGCCCACGTCTCCCACCATCGAGGCTTCCTGCAAATTATGAACAACAATTATGTTTGCTAAAATTAAATGTGGATAGTTCCTCCTTAGATGAGGCTCTCCACATTCCCAACACTTTAATGGCTCGCTGGAGCTGTCTCCAAACTTCTTCGTTCCCAGGTTTACCGGTTTACCACTGCCTTGCGTATTTGGATGATTGGAGTGAAAATCCTTTCTCGGAAAACTTTTTGCTTCATTTCGATAAGGAGCTGGATGGTATCCCTTCTTCCACTGGTTCATTCGATCTTGTTTCTTATCCTTCCAAGCTTTGGGAAACTCTACCCGTTGTTTATACTAGTCATAGCACATTCGTGCTTTCCTGAATACTTCACTCAAGGATTTGGGGTTGTCAAACTCAATTTTGTCCCTATAGGACTGTGGTAAACAGCTTAAGAATCAATGGATTTTTACCTTATCCTCCCGGATGTATGGTACGAACCTTAGTAATTCCATAAATTTATTTATAAGGTCCTCCATCGTTATCTGTCCAAGTCGTAACTCGTAAAATTCATTCGTTTTCCTTTCATAATAGCTTTCAGAAAGGTATTGTTTCTTGAAATACTTCTTAAAGTCATACCATTCCAACTGCTTCTCCTTTAGGCCTTTGGCCAATTTCAGGTCTTGCCACCAAATGCTGGCCTTACCTTTCAGATTATAGATGGCCATTTTGACCTTCATATTGCTGGAATAGTTGTAGATCTAGAAGTATTTTTTGATGTCCAACAACCATGCCTCAGCTTCTTCTCCTGTACTGGATTCTCCATCAAAGGTAGCTGGTTTAATCCTTTTAAATTCTCCTTCAAGGTGGTCTACTTGTTTCCTTTTTCTATCTGGTTTAGTTTTGTCTTCAGCTTAAGGTGTTCCTTCAGACGAATTGTCTCCTTTTTCTATTTTCGACCCATAGTTCTTGGAGGCCCTTTTGCTGACCTCTTTGTCATGGTTATCGTCCTTTGGGATTTTCTTGGTCACTATACTACACAACAGGACTTCATTTATATCTTGTTGTTCTTGCTGTTCTTTCTTCAATTTTTCATTACCGACTTTGAAAATCTGTAGTTCAACAATAAGATTCCTCATTGTTTCCAACACCTCCATGGGTGAGCTTTCGTCATTGTTCTCTCTTGGATCTCCAGGAGGTCTTTGCTGTGGATTTCCTTCCATCCTGATTTCTGCATCGTCCTGAGCTTCTATAATTGACACAAAATAGAAAGGGATTTCTGTTTGTAACCATAAGGTTTATTAGTTTTACATAAATTAGAATGTATACTAAGCAACTAATGTGGCCCTGTTCAGGCCCAGTGTTGTATTTTTTTCTTTGATACCATATGTAATGAACCTCATTATCACACACATTTTTTTTTATATCTATCTTAGTCTATATAACTATTTGACAAAACATAATGTATAAACTCTATTATAAGATCGGTTAAAAACTCTGTTCATAAAAACCTCAAAGGGACAACCTCTAAACTCTACCTACCACAAGAGGTCCCTTTCGCCTCCATTCCATTTACCCTTTTGTGTAAAGGATCATGTGTATAAGTTGGGTCTTATAACTCCTACTATGATTCACCCCTTTAAAACATAAGACTTCCATCGTTGCGCGTAGGTCTACCTGGTTAATTTTAACCCTAGGCGACTTTACTTTTGTTTTTTCCCACCATACAATTCATCGAAGTCAAGTTTTAATATCAGGTAACTAGCCTATCCACCATGTCTCGGTTAATTAAAGGTCCTTAGTACCAGGTTTAATCGTAAGACAATTACTACATCCAAATTCCAGCGGACATTCCACTACTAAGACCAGACTGCTAACTCACGATAATATTGAGGGAAAGAAAGGGGTTTTTAATTCAATCAAGTCATGAGGGTTTTCATCATGGCACTCCTTAAGTGAAAGGAATGGTCCACTATAAAGGCAGTTAAGGCTCTATAAGTTTTATTAAAGGTAGGCCTGGGAGTTCTATTGAAATTATTGGGCTCTATACCCAATATGTCATACCGGTTCTAACATTGTCACATGGCCAACCGTCCTCCATGCTCTCCACATTTACTCCAAGATGACATGATGTTGTTTAGGGTTGAAGTGGGTTCATATTTGTCATTGTTGAGTTCTGCGAGGAGGCTCTGTGTAACAAATCTTTGAGGCGCAATGTATTTTCATGGTAGTCTCTCCTGGGTTGTAACAGATGGCGCAATCCTCATCCCTGGTAAGTTTTCTCATTACGCATGATACTCTGGTTGATAAATGAGATGATGCATTTCCCAGGTTCTTCTTTGGTGTAACTTCTCTGTATTGCTTCCGAAGTTATCCTAAAACTTGGAGGAGGGTTTTCCTTTGAATTTATCTTTGTTTTCTCCTCTGGTTTTAGGAAGAGTATATTCGTTCATTTTTGTCTATGTTTTGGGATAAAGGGTTTTGTAACCTCCCAGTTTATTTCCCTATGTCGAATCCTTTGGTTGATGTCAAATAACTCAAGACCTCTGCAGAGCTTTGAATCGTCCCATGATGATATTTTTTTCTTTTGCAATATTTCCAATGTTTACTTACAGTAGTCACTACCCTCATCGTGCTCTATTCGATTCGGTTAAATAGTTGGGACATCGTTGTAATGTTTAAATGACTTATAACTATTATATGTGATTCGGTTCTGGACGGTTATGTGTAGTTTTCTAGTTCGGTATGAACATTTTATTCCATACTGGTGTACAGTCTGACTTAAATCTTTATAATAAAAATTACTAATGTCAATTTATGCCTTTCATTGGAATCGTTAATTTCTATGCGAGGACTTCCTCCTTGTAAAAATCTCTTCGTTGTCAGGTTTTATATAATTAACTAATGATGGGCCCTGTTTGATGGGAGGGTACCCATCAGAGAATTAATACACCATCCACCTTAGGCCCAAGCATATGTCCAATCAGGAATGCAACAAGGAAAAACATGAAAGACAATGCCAGCCTCTCGAAACAGAAGTTAAGTAAGATCATGAAATACTTCCTCACTAACTGTCATCATTCTGTTGGTATTTTAACACTTTTATCTATGATTACTGATATTTTTAAATGATACTTATTTCGGGGATTTCACCTACCCAAGGTTCTCGGATGTTCGGTTCTTACCTTCGACACAAGAGGTATTCGAGTTCCCTTTGTAGGCGTTCCCAGAGTTTCAACAGTGCAAGGGCATGGTCTCTTCCTGGTTTCCTAGATGTTCGATATAGTTTCATTCTATTGCCTCCAATGGTTGGGATGAGGGGGTCCTCCAGTTGTATTCTTCGCTTTCTGGTTTGACTACTATGTATAAATGTTATTGTACAAGACTTTGTTTTTAATTGAATAGTGTATTGAGTTGGGCACTTTTATTCTAGTCGCTTATCTGTTTAGTCTCATCCCAAACTTGAAATTTATTGCCGTTACTATCGTTTAGAATGTATTCAGCTTCAGATGTTCACACAGCCCAAAAATCAAGTACAACATGGTGTAAAAGGAACTTGAAATAAATTCTGGGCTTTATACTTGTTATATTGACATTGCTACATAGAAATTTCGTGTTATAATTAATTAAGACTATAAGACTTTTCGTATGGTTGTCTTGTTTTCTTTTGTCGGTGTTGATGCACATTAAGATTCTGTAGTTTCCTTGCCAGGGATTTTGGAAAATATTTCTTCCTTACTCTCAACTTTCAACACGACATAAAAGTTTGACAGTCCAGTCTACTAAAACTTTCCCGTATGAGTTTGCTGCTAATAGTCTAATATAATTCCTAGGATGGGTTATGCTCCTTTATGGTTTATGGAATTACCAGATATGAGAAAGTCAAGTCCTGGGTTCGAGAATGGTCTTTGGATCCATTGACCCTCGTATCTTTAATATTCGATTACAGATCTCTATAAGCGTTTGACAGAGTTAGGTTTTGTTCAACCTTAATTCCAAGATTTAAGGTATAGCTGACTAGACCTAATCGTTTCCGATTTACCACTAATACCTGACTCTATTTTAGCCATTTTACTTCAACTTCATTGTATCGCTTGTACATAACTCCCATTATATAATGTAAATCCATTTGTAATATACCTGTACATATTCTATATGCATAACAAGAATAATTTCAGTGATATAGGATGTATTTACTTTGAATCTGAACTTTCATGTCCCTTAGTGGAGACTCATTGTATACTATAATTACCTACAGAAAACATAATTTTCCATAGATATTGGTATGCTTGACTCCAATCACATCATGCAAACAATAAATTTTTACTCAACAGAATTAATTAAAAGCGAGGTGCAGCCGATAGTTTATGCTATTATGAGAGTAGTAACCTCTTCAGAACTCATCTTACTAGTTTATACATTCAATGACCTTAGTATTTACACAACACCCTGTCCCAATAAAACAAGTCCATTCCTAGCTAATGATTAGGAAGTATTTGGTAGGTCTTTCCTCACCGCAACATTCGATCAGAAGTTCATTCATAGAAGCAAACAAATTGTAGAACATAACATTTAACCAGAGAAAGGTAGAATAGCATATATGAATCAAATTGCGGGAAGACAAAGGGGACAACCATGTTCCTCCCAACCGTAGAATAGGGCAACAAAAATCACTTGCCCGATTCACCCCCTAGCCTGACCATGAATCCATGAGGGCGAACTTGGAAAAATCCTCCTTAGTAATGTCCTTCAACTCCAATATATTCCTCTTTCCTCACACTTACTCAGTAGTGTTTATAACAAAAAGGGAAGAAAATCGATAGTCTCTTTTCCCCAGCATACTTGGCAGCGTCCTGCCTCCTCACATATGCTATTTATCAATAAAATCTTTTTGTCTGGGTCTTTTTCCCTCCCTTGGGAATTTTCGCAGCTTTCTAAATCCTTGATTTTCAGGGGCTGCCAATGGCCAAATGTCTAATTTGCCACTTGTAACAATCAGCCCGGAGGTAGTTCCAACATGTTCCCCACTCATGGAGTCATGGTCAATTGATTTTAACATGGCGGTTCCATTTGTCGTCCTGCAATAAATATAAAATATTTTGTTCTCATACAAGTGTCATAGTCAAATAGTTAGTTGGGTCAAATCAGATCTTTGTCCAAAAGTCATAATAATTAATTACAATTATCAAATTCGAAATTCGAAATTTCCATAAATGGAATTTTTTTTCCAAATTCGAATTTACTAAATACGGAATAATTTTCCAACAAATTTACATTTTAAAAAAAATACTTTATTTTTGGGGATGTCACATAGATCCACTATGTATTATTTGCGGCTACGTTCTTTATTGGCATACATATTAGTCATGTATCCATGATTACTCTATATAAAATGGATCTACATTGTACTTGATTGGCATCCATGCTTAGTTTGTCCCGATCATGGGTATGCCCACCTCGGTGATTATTATTATTCTTTTGCATATGACAGGCTCGCGAATAATCATCTAGGATTACTGGAATCCATACCTTCTCACTTTATTAAAGATGTTGTAATGTATGTCGACCATCGATTTCTCTTTTGACCTCACACATTAGGGGGCATCTGTTATAGCCCAAAATTCCACTCCTATGCATTTACACATTTGCCAACCATTTTTGATGAGGTTCCTCTTAAAAACAAATTTTTGTATGGTGTATGCACCCTGATACATATGCAGAGAATGTAGATATGCGACCTTAATGCCTAAAATCCCGCGTATACTCTAAAAAATTACAAAAATAAAAAATTTCGCACTTTCCGACAGAGTTTACGGGATTTTTTTGGTTGCACAACCATTTTACCTCTTGTATCCCTTCTGACAACCGAATAACCATCATTTATCCATATAAAAAGGGCCCTAGGGGGGTCATTTGAACATATGAAAGAAGATGCAAGTGAACCATGCCAAAATTTCTCCCTTTCTCATTCCAGGCCTTTGCATCTTGTTCTGAGTTTTCATCCTCAAGATTCCCAATCATTAATCCTTCTTATGCAATCCATCCATTTCCCTATATTGGCATGTTGGTTGTAAGGATCTCACTTTTCTATTGGTGGACTTGGAGTACAGTTAGAGGAACCCAGGAAAGGTTTGCAGAGTAGTGTCAACAATACTTAGGTTGTATCTTACCATCTTGTTTTTAATAAAAGAGATTTTTCTTGTCCCAAATCTATGTGTCTTCATGTTTATATATCTAAATTTATTTCATGAATACTTAGGCCTTTAAAATATCTTGGTGATTATGCATATGCTATTATATATTGTTCTATGAATTTGTTTCAGGCCAACATTGGGAGGAGGCCCGCAATCCAAGAATGGACAGCGAGAGGAAATGATCTACAATAGACGAAGGGACTTAAGGTGCATATCTTGGTTTACTCTCCATTTCCTTAATTGTCAGTAGGTCTTGTTGGATTTGGGTGAAATAGGAGTAATCATGTCTTTTAAGGTGTCATTTTCTTTGCCTAGTCACTACACCCTAATTAGGGGGATTCCCCCCCAAAACAATGACCCCCCTCAAAATAAGGTTCCAGGAGTCCGGTCACTATTCCTCCAAGTGGGTAGGCTCTACCACTCTAGCTCCACATAGACCACCACCTCTATCATTTATTCCACTGTGTACCTACCACCTTGGCCCTATCTCCACGTAGACCACCACCTCTATCATTTATGCCAATATGTACCTACCACCTTAGTTCTTCCACTATGGTAGTACACATCACCTCTCTACCACATTATCTGACATGCGGCTCCCACATCATGTTGACATTAATGTGTGAAACAATTCCCAAAATTTTCCAATTTTGCTTATTTTCAAAGAAAAAAAAAAAAAAAACTAATTTCAAAAATATTCCGAGGATTTCCATTGAAGCGTTGTAATTAAGATTCATATGGCCAATTTCGGCCCTATATCAATCCTTTCGACCCCAACACCTAAAATTTGACTCTTGCATGTCAAATTCCTCATGAAATTAACTGTAAATTTGGGGATTTTTCTCAATTTCACCCCAAATTCACCATGGCACTTTTTAAGTATGCAATTTGATTGATTGCAGGCCTGAATTCTCCCAATTAAAGATTCAATTTGGAGATTGATATTTCTTGGGATTGATTCTTGTAAATTACCCTTGAAATTTCCAAATTTCACTGTAGTAATTTAATAAAAAAAGTTTCAGAAATACTCATAAATTATTTCTTTGCGAATTTCCTCTTCATCATTTTTCTAACTCAGCCCATCTAGGCTCAGTGTTGAAACTGGAGCTCTGATACCACATTGTAGCATCCCCAGACCCCTGCTGGGCAATGCCACACACAATTTTCAAATTCTGATACCATTTTAATTAGCTGATAATGCTATGCAAATGCACATATTAATGAAGAATAAAAACAAGTATACAGATACACCATATATAAGAAAACCCATGAAAATAACACATAAATATTAACACAAATCATAAATTAACACACAATAGACACTTATCTTTGGTAAAAAGAACACCAATTGCGTGTAGATCTTCCACATTCTTCCCATCATTAATTCACACTGCTCATAACTCTCAATAGTGGGTGACCCCCAAACTAGGGTTAAAACTCCACCCGGGTACAAGAATCCTAACCAAGATAAGGTCTCTCAAATAATAGGAAACTCAAACTCAGGTGCCAACTCTAGAAAACATCCTACAGTCCCTCATTCCCCACATGCCTATCCCACCCTAGGAAGTGTTCCCCTTCTCTTCTCAACAATCCTTTGACTGCCCCACTTTCTTTCTGGGCCTTCAACAACAAGCTAGACAAGAAGTCTTAGAGCCCTGTAGCTACAACTTGGCACCTTGGGAATGAATTGCCAACAATTCTCTCACCTGGAGAGAATGATCACCATCATGACAACTCACTTCTTCAATATCCCACGAGCTTGACAACCCTCCTCTTCAATCCAGTTCCAAATATTTCCATGGTACAGGTACAAGTACAAGTGATGGCAGCATGAAGGTACGGTTGATAACAATAAGGTGTTTGGTGAGAATGATGATGGAATGATTTGGAAATGAACTAAGTCTCCTCAAACTTATGTGCATGCTCCCAACTTGACACTTGTCATGTTGGGAACTACATGGGTCCCCCACATGGTGATATGTTTCCCCCTTAGAGACTTAGGATAAAATAAATTGTCCCATACTTTAGAATTTAGGAATATTAATAAAAAATTTCTTTTTGGTTTAATCCCCCTTAGATTATCCCCTTTCCTAGACTCTTAGCACCCCTTTTTCCATTCTAGTGGAGTTTAACCCCCCCATACTATTTTACCTAGTTGGTCTGCAACAATGATTTGTTTTAATTAAAAATTGAGTGTGATTACATTTTACAATTATAGGCTCACTAGCCTTTTATATTATGGCTCTCAAGCCTAATAACCTCATAGACACTCTGGCCTTAGAATACATATATACAAAGGCACTTTGGCCCCAAAGTATCCTGGCTCACCCACCTATATGTACAATTACATTATATTTACAAATGTGGTTCGATCTAGGGGTATTATAATAATGAACCTATGTGCCCTTCACTGCTATGTGGGTGTATTTTAAGAGACCACTAAGTGCAGGTGGGGGTGGATACGTTCAAAGGAGTATTTGTATAAGAATAAGCTCGGAGGATATTTTCACACCGTGGGGAAGTCATTAAGAGAGCATTATAAGAGGAGGAAACGAGGAGTTATATTAAAGGGACTCTATCAGATAGGTTCAACATCATTGTGAACACTTGGGAGGGGCAATAGAAAACAAATTAGAGTAACCAAGGGGAAAATACTTAGAGGATTTAGGTAGGTGCACTCAAAGGAGCCATATTATGCTTGAAATTATCCCATTGAATGTTGAAGTGTGCTTCGAGTCTATTGGATGCCAATTTGAGTGACATGTGTGCCATTCATGTATTTGTGGGGTTCAACTCGAATCTACACTGTCTGATGATTTTCATAAGTGTCATTTATTAATATGTAATTAAACCCCACATAAGTTTACCTAAGAGTTCTCTAAAGAACTTTTATTATTATTTGAATAAATCTAGAAAAACCAATAGAAATATTATTATAGTTATAGATAATCTCTTTGTCAGGGCTCAAGTTCATGTGTCTCTCAATAAGTAACATACTCCCTTGCTATACTTGAGTCCACATGAGAAAAAAGGTTGAGGGTTGGTTATTTTTTTTTAGTGCATTCTATCTCTATTTGAAATTGATGAGTGCATGGTTAGTGAGTTTATCATTTGACATTTTGGCTCCCCCCCCATCCCCCTTTTATATACATCATTTTGGTATTTGAGGAAACCTGATAATGGCCCAAAGGGGAATCCGTTTAAATTGGGTTGAAATGGGGGTGAAAAGTCTGGGAGGACTATTGTAGGAGTCCTTTTTGAGTTAATGAAATAAAAGAAAATAGATTATTTTATCTGAAATGGCCAACAATATTTTCTAAAGATTTGTTTTTTTTGTAAATCTATGCATCTTTGTACTTGTAGTAGCTTGAGGTGTCTGCATTAGTTGCAAGTGTTTGTTTGTAGATCCATGCAAATTTGTACCTGTAGCAACTATAGATCGACGTTCCATGAAGTTAGTCTATATTTGTACCTATAGTATCTCGAGGTGTTTGCATCAATTTGGTTTACAATGAGAGATTTAGTTTCTAAAATAGAAGGGTTAGTTATAGAGAAGAACTAAGTGTGCTTGAAGGAGCACTATATTGCAAAAAGGTGCATTATAGTTACTCGTGGCTAATGTATTGGCTACAAAAATCCATATTATGAATAACTTTAAGAGAGTGAGTTGTTGATAATCCATGGAGAGATTGGAAAGATAAAGTTAAATTGTAGAGAAATTGTTCATTTTCTTTAGTAATCCTTGTCATGTCTTTAAGGATAATTAGAAAGCATTGAGGTGCATGTGAGTGTTTGAGGACATCGAGTTGATTGAAGGAAACCATATTGAGGGCGAGGATTGTTAGAGTAAGTCTTGTGTGTTCATTTGTGCAGGTTAAATTGTAGTAGGTTAAAAATAGCAAAGGAGAAGTGACTAACATAGGAAGAGAAAGAAAATATAAGAAAATAGATACTAGCAATAAAATAAATAAATTAAAGAGAAATAAGAAGAATAAAAACTAAGGACATAGATATGAGCAATAAGAAGAAGAATAAGGGCATTGGAGAAATAAGAAAATCAAAGAATTGAAAAGTGGGAGATTCCAGCGGGGTCTCAATTATGGAAGAAATTTGCTACTTGGAAGATGGTGAAGCACTTGAGGAAGAGTGCATAAAAATAAAGAATGTGTGTAATGTTCAGAGCATGCAGAGACTTATATGCATGTAGATAAATGTGAGGAGAAGAATTATACTACAAATTTCATCCCAAAAAAGGTTTTGGAAAACTTGGTGAAGAGCACTAGAGAAGACACAAAGCTTGCAACTAAAGACTAGGATGATTTGCAAGTTGCAAAAAAAAAATGCATAGAAAAATTAGGGTACACGATCTATGTATTAAATTTGGAATAAGGAGACATCATTCAGACCATGGTTGAAAAAGGGACCATCATAGAGAAGATTTCCATAGGACCAAGGTGAAACTTTGCCTAGGTATGGTGATATTTGACTTCATACAAAGGAGTTTGGTTACTAAAGTGAATAGAGTTTTGGAGGAAAATATTGCAAAGGAAAATGTGATGGCATTTCATGTACTTGCTATATTCCCAAGTGCATTGGGATATCTCAAGATTGATTGATGGATATGAACAATCTATGGAGATATTGAAACATTGGATGTGAAATTTTGAAGTGCATGAATGGGACACTGCCGAAAGTGAGTCATGGTTTGATAGGTGGAGAAAGAGAAGGAAACCATAGTGCAATGAATCTAAATGAAGGGGTTCATAATTTTTAAAGGGGATTATAATGCAAAGCATCCGTCAACACCACCACTTGTCCTAGACCTTATAGAAGCCTGAACATGGACACATGCAATTTTGAAAAGGGTAGCTACCACCTATTTTAACTTATAGTTTACATTGCGTTTTGTTAGGAGCCTTAATTAATTGGTTAATGGGCCTGTGTTCCTGATCCAGGAAGATCTTTAAATGACTGTGGTTGAGTTTTTAATTGCATGTGTTATTTAACCATTTGAGAAGCTTAATGAAAGAATGAGGAAATAAGAGGAATTATGAAATCCATATACATATATGCAGATCTGAAATGAAGTAATAAACAACAAACCATAACAAGAGAAGTGATAATGGAGTTCGACACAAAATTGCCTACGTCTCCGGGCCTTTGTCTCAGTGGGGGAGGCTTCTTTCTTTATGTTCAAATCTCAAAAAGTACATCGCAACAATGCCATTAGGCTACAAGACTGATCTGTTCATGTTCTTCCAGATCTCTAGAACCCAACAGAAGAAACGACATGCAAAATGGATGACCGGAGCTCCCAGAAATGGCCCACAAGCGTCTGCTCCTCAACAACTTCTCTGCATAAAATGGTTTTGGCTTGGCTTCCCTTCAGCATAACTCTTCTCTGACTGTCCTCCATGGCCTCAAACAAGCCTGGTTTTTATAGAACTGAAGTTGGTTATCATTCCCTAACTTCCTCCCAAAATCTGGTCTCCAAAAATGCCCAATATCTCCCAAAAATGGCTCAAATCCACTATTACAGGCATAAAAATCAAATAAAAATCCATAACTATATAATAAAACTCACTTTAGCCTTAATATGGGCATAAGCCCCCCAAACTAGGCGCGCACCCCCTATTCTTGGTCACATGCAACTAAATTTGGCCAAGCGCTAGCCCAAAGGGCTAAGCGCTGGCCCATTCTTGCGCTAGCTCATGGTTTTTGGGGCTCTGCATAGATCCTCGGCCTAAAATAGCCCGAGCCCTGAGGGATAGGCCCCCCGATTCATGTGTTGTGGTTACATGGTGGCGTGGGGTCCAAGGGCTGGCCCCTACCCAATACTCTCGCACATGTGGTAAGGGTTAAACCCCCCGCGCTCCTAGTTATATGGGGCAGTTACATGGCAGCGTATGGTTGTGGGCTGGGGCTAGGCCCTGACCCCTCCCCTTTTCCACTATACACAAAATTTCAACATAAATAAAATAATGCGACCATAGTATCATAAGTAACAAAGTGGTGTGATGGTAGATGGAGGGTGTCGAAAGATTATGGGCGAGGGAAGAGGTCGTGGGCTCAAAACCCATAGATCTCAATTATATTTTTACACTTCAAACATTCCACCAATAAGAGGGTGCCACGTGGTAGTCCATGATTGGGCCACGTGGTACCTCTACAACAAACTAGAATTTTCCACTTGTCCTCTGTAGAGCTTGCCATGTATCCTATACAGTCATCAATGTACCTTGCCACATCATCTCCTGCATAGTCAACATGATGATGTCATGTCGACATCAACATTGACTTTTTGACCAGTTGACCTTTGACTTTTTACCTATTTGGGTTTTCGATCAAAATGCGATAACTTTCGCATACGGAGCCCGTTTGAGGAAGTAAATATATGGCCAGAATCAAGAAGACGAGATGGACACAATGGAATTGGTTTCGTTGAATTCTGAGCACTTTCAGTTTTTAGCCTTTTTTTAGCCCTGACAGGCTCCTGGATCCGATTCTGGATCACACCTCCACACTAAAATACCTTTTGGTCCCCAAAAGGTTACTGACCAGTCAACAAGCTCGGGATAGGCCACCTGACTTGTCCTCTGTCTCTGAACTCTGTCCTGTGCACCTGTCTC
>SNQJ01S0054982.1:10950-24441 GCA_010110895.2 Picea sitchensis | reverse complement strand
AACCTTTTCCATGAGCATTCTCTTCAATATATAGGAGAGAATAGATTAGTTACTTGGATAGGAATAATCCCAAGATATCAGGAAAACCAGTACTTAGATAACCATTTGAATGCCAACTCATCCTTCTAGAAGGTTCGAGAATTTATCTTTTTTCCTTCCTTTAGAAGATGGTGCGAACCCCTCGCACCCCAGCTTAATGCAGCCTGCGAGAATCAGACATTCTTGCAGGCAAATATATAGGCAGTCTACGAACCTCCCTTAAAAGTATGATTTTTGGAAGCAGACAAATGTAACTTTTCTCAGGAAAGTGTTCTTAGTGAAGAGCTTGATTTTCCATCATCATTACATCATCATGATAACCAAAATTGTGGATAACACCATGGCCTTTTTATAGCATTCCTTTGAGCTATTGTTCAACCATTTTGTAGTGTGAAAAGAGGCTAATTAGGGCATTTCTAGGTCTTTGACCAGCCATCCAGTCGAATCCAGTCCAGATTTGAGTGTCAAATCGGCTTGGGAGCTAAACCATAAGTGGGTGGGAGGCCGACCACTCTCATAAATGCGTCATTTCTCAGATGCGTGGCTTTTTGCGATAACAGTCGCGCATCGTGCGCATGTGCGCAATTTCTGCATTCTTGTTCCACGCATGTGCGCGCGCGCCCAGTGTCTTCATAGCGCCCTTCAATTTTTAACTACTTTGTATAGTTTTTTGACCCTTTATGAATGCTTTGGTGTTAATTCAGGTCTATGGATGACTTCATCACTGTTTGACGATGCTGAGTTCTTGTACCCATGTGCAGACGAAATTTCAGTGATAACAACGGCCCCACAAAAAGAATCCAATGCGATTGTTGAGAGTTCAGGGCAAGGCTCAGATACTGTTTCCGATACTTCACCCAAAAGTATTGATTCTGTCAGAACCTAGTCATACGTCTATGAGGTTCCTCAGTCTGAATTGGTGAACTGTTCAGATGATTCCAGCGATAATGAGAAGGACGACTTGGCCACCAAACACAAAATCGTCGTTCAAGTAGAGATGCATAAGATAGCGGCCAGGGCACAACTCCTTCCCTATTATGATATGATCCGATGGGTGCTAGATCATGTGGATATCCCGACCAGAACTATTATCAGCGAGCAGAAGGTGACCATTGAGACCTTTAGACCAGAACATTTGTAGGCGATGTACCAATTGTCACCCACACCAAACTTCTCACACAATGCTGAGTTTCTGAAGGTTTTAAGTGGAAGGAATGCGAGAAATACGGTAGAAACTTGTGTGATCTGATCAAGGATTGGGTCTTGCACCCCGCAAAGTTCAGGGCAGACGGTAACAGAGTTAATTCAATCTCTTCCTTGGAACCGCAATTCAAATATATAGCAATGATGACCTGTAGGTTGTATGGGAAAAAGGACACCACACATTGTTTTCTCCCGTGGGTACCTCTGATTCATACACTCGCTGAAGTCTGTTCCTTCGACTGGGCCAAATTTTTTTCAGACAGTTTAACCAGCCGGATTAACGAATATCAGATGCAGAGGGAAAATGGGAAGGCCGCTTCATTTTTTATGTCCACCTACATCATGGATGTTGTTTGTTTCATGACGCCTTTCCCTCTAATGAGCTAGAGCTAGAATCCATCTGAGGCTCAGCCTATCCATGTCTACCACTCAAAACTTTGGGAAGATAAGGCCACAGAATTCATATATGAAATTTTCAATTGGGTAATGGTACCAATGCATGTCTCCATCTTCGGCAACCCACCGCCCAGGATTTCAGATAGCATCGCCACCAACTTGAGCAATGTGGCCGACTGGTACGTAGAGGCAGAATTTTCATACATCAAGGTTTTCGGCACCTCTATTCCCCCATATGCTCTACCATTATTCATACCAGATAGGCTGGTTTGTCACGAAATCGCTAGGCAAAATGTGATTGGTGGCATAAGCAAGGAGCTTAAAGGATTTTCGAAGAAGGTATGGCCACCCTTCCCCATTCATTTGAATACATATTCTTTATTAGAATTCAGACACAAAAAAGCTAAGGCAGCGGCTTTGGAGGATATTAAATTGGTCCACATTTAGTTCAAGAAGCACGACCCACACGGGATCATGGGTAATCACATGGCGAGTTGTGACCTTAAAAGGTATGAACATGAGCATTCACCTCATGACAACATCTTCCGAGGGGAAAGATCCTATGCTGAGGTCCTAAGTCGGATTCAAGCCCTGTCACCCGAGGAGAGGGTTGATTTCTTCAAATTTTAGGAACATCGGCAGAGCTGCCTTCCCCCAGTCTTTCTGTGAATGGAGAGGAGGGACTTTCTCAATGATGTTTTAGCACTCCACCTTGCATGTGGAAAAATGGGTACATCCAACTGCAAACCCAAATCAACCTCAGCTTCTGAGTTGGCTTTGTATTGTGATGTGTACTAATATGTAGATGCCCGATAGCTTGTGGATATGGAGATTGGCTCCCGGCTAATGTTGAGATTTTGTTTTAAAATTTTAATATAACCTTGTGCCCTGTAACAGACATGAGAGTCACTTTGGCTCTAAAAATGGACCAAAAGTCGAATGTGGCACCAAACTTTGGCTACCCAAAACCAAATTAAAAAATGCAGAGTTTTTTGCCCACGCAAAAACCTAAGAGATCAGTGATGGAGGTTGTTTATTTTACGACATTCTGGAGAAGTGCAGATCCGAGTGGCGGACAAGGTGCTGAACGAAATGCTGAAACATAATCTTTCTTGAAACATTTTCATTGATGAAGTATTTTGCCAATAATAATATGGGAGATGATTCCACAATGTAAAACCACCATTTATTTGCGACACCTTTGGAGAGGCACCGGGATCCTTTCGTCAACTTTGCATTTTCACTATGCGCAGTGACGGAAACAACATTTTGCCCAATAGATATCAGTCAGAATACTGATTTCCCTATAAATTATAGGGTCCTAACAACCTCCAAATGAATTTTTCTTCGATAAGAAGAGAAAGGCCGTTGTGAAACAAGAACTTTATCAAGAAGCAGGCATGGTAGCCAAGAAATTTAAAATCCTAGCTGATGGGAGAGCCATGAAAAAAGAGGAATTTGCAACTCAGATAGCAGAGACGTTGGGGGATTTTGCTACAGCCAACCAATATTTTGTCGGGGCCCTAAAAGAATAGTTGAAGCGGAAAAACCGCTTGATCAAAACTTTGAAGGCTAAACTGGCTACAGCAGAAGCAGCCACCAAAGATCAGGCGAACACAGGTATAGAGCTAGCTAGAGCAACCGATCAAAAGGAAATCGAGCGGCTCAAATCCGATCTCGAACAGACACAGCACATGGCTCAGACCAACCACTCACAGATAAGCCAGCAAGGAGAATTGATAGGGCAGTTATAGGCCAAATTAAATTTCACTGAAAGCCAGGTGATAGATATCGGGATATTCCAATCCCAAGCCATAGAAATCTGAAAAAGAGTGTCGGCAGCTCAACAAGATTTACTTGCTAAAGTGGAAACCATTCAAAACCACTGCCAACTCATTGATCAAGTACTGGAAAACATCTCTTTCAGAGAAAAAGAAGCTGGTACGGCTCGGGTCGCTTTCCAAGAGGCTGTTATAGCCACAAAAAAAAAGGAAACAGGCAGTAGTTCCGGGCTTTCCATCCCAGAGTAGACCCGAGGTAACATCTTGCTGAAGGCATGGGAGCGTAACATATCAGAAGGCAGACAACGAGCTAAAGAGGTAAGAAACTCTTGTGAAGAAACTTTCGGTTTCATAGATAGGAGTTTGTTGGGTCTCGATAGTGAAAGCAGCACTGAGACACTAGGCCAGATCAATATAGCCAAGCACCTACTCAATATCAAGGAGAATGAGGAAAGAGAGTTGGATGAAATATCATAGATAACCCAGACAGATATAGTTCAAGTAGATAAATGGCTAATAAAATCAAGTGTACACTTATGTTCTACCAGCGCCGAAGATCAACAGGTAAAAGGAAAGTTGCCACAATTAGTGAAGGATTGTTACACTTTTGAGACAAATAATCAAGCAGAACCTTACAGGTTGATAGCCCAGTTGGTGGACAGGTGCGTCACTTGCACCGAGCATGCGAAGGGGTAGTTTTCCGGTATCAAATAATGACAAGTGTCTTCCTGTTCTATTTTAGAACTCGAAGAACGAAGAAAGGAAGGTGCTCCATTTTCCCGAAAGAAGGACAAAGACAAAGAATTGAAACGTTTAATCTCCTTTTTCGTAACTGAAAAGCTATGGAACGATTGAGATTCTAGTGTATATAAATTTGTATAAATATGCACTTTGAAGAAAGACACGAGGCTGGACTTTTTTTGGTTGATTGTAATAGAGACTCTCTACTTTTGAAAATTAATACAAAGCAATCCGAAGACTCATGATTTTGTCAAGACTGTGATATGAGTTTGTTTTCTCTGTGATTTCATATTCAATTTCATTTCGCATATATATGTCTAATGAATGTTTCACTGCAATTTAGTAAAACCTCTACTGTGGTGATCAATTTTTAGTCGTCTATATCATTTACAGATTTTCCTCTGTATCGGCTATTAGTAGGTACAAGACCTGTGAACTCTTTAGATCTTCATATTTTATGCTTCATCAGATTTCTTCTTATCTTTTTCTTCTTTTGTTTACAGGGTGAGATTCTCCCTTGATAGGAGCCTCGCATTATAGGCAGCTTAATGTTTTTCTCACATTTAACACACCATTTATTTAAAAGATAACTCAGTTACGGGAAAAGGCCTTTGGTTTGCACCTTATCTTCAATATCGGATTCAAAAAGTTCTCTTTTATACGATCAAATTGAGACAGCATCAAAAACCTTGAACTCTCCTTTAATTTTCATGTTCCTCTATGATTGTCCCCATTGCAAGACAGCCTAATATTGGACCTGGCTTGTCGGACCAAACCCGTATCACTTTGAATCTTTTAGATACCATACTTAAAACAGCCACCACCTGGGTAGAAATTGAACGTTCATGGGCCGTGATTGAACGGGATATAAGCATCTAGGAACAGTTGGAAGCGAGACAATGACAACCAGGAAATCAGCCTTAGCTTCCTTTCCCAAAGATTGATTCTTCCCCCTTTTTTTATCCTTTACTCACTTTCGGATGCCTAGACACTATACTTTCTAAGCCTTAAGTACAGACTCTAGAACAACATCTTTCTGGCGTCGTTACCGGGTACGAAGTTACGAAACCTTTTCCCTGCGAAGAACGGCATTTTTGCAAGTTTCACCCTTTGATAGTGAACAAATAGTGAACACCTTCTAAAGGCTTTTATTATCTTTCACTTGGCAACTCCACATTTAAATAAGCTAGCATCCGGTCGAAGGAACACCAGACAAAACCCGAATGGTAAACAAACCACTCCCGTTTCCGATCCCGAAAAAATATTGAAAACAAGAGGTTCCCTTAAGCCAACTACTGCAGTCTACCAGCTTAAGTACCCACAACCCAAGACTAAGAGTTCTTTTGAACCTTTAACTTTGCACAGTCCCCCTCCTGAAACCATCAATCCAACCTTACTTCTCTTTGAGGTTAAAAGTGAAATACATCCGACAACCTCTGGCGTACACAAAGGTAAAAATCCCACAGTGAATTTATCAGTGATTGATATCCCGCCGAGTCTCTGGGAGTATACCATATACTCAGATTCCACACCCATGGGTTCCCCCGATTATATCTCTTGAAGATCCGAAGAACCAAGTCCTCGTATCCCTTATCACCCGTCTTCAGTTTTTTCGTCTCTCGAAGAAGCTAAAGATTCACTTTTAGTATTCCAGAACCCTCTTTATAATGCACCGTTTTCCTATCCAGTAGTACCGATGGTGGCTGTCGGAGGGGGAGGCGGAGGGTTTTTAGGAGGAGAAGGTGGAGGGGCTCTAGGAGGAGGAGCGGAGGGCCAAGGGCCGCCCCCACTTCCCAGAGTTTTCGTTAAAGTGGCTGCAATATATGTGCCTCTAGTCCTACCTGTCCCTCGTCACGACCTTCCTAAAAACTACATGAAAAACTTACCCAAATTTACAGGGGAAGGGGACTTGACTGCGGCTGAACATATAAATTTCTTTGACCAGTTCGCATATATCCTAGGTCTCGAACATGAAGACATATATTCTAGATTGCTCGTTCAGACTTTCGAATGACAGGTATGAACCTGGTTTCGAAGTCTACCCGCAAGTTCGATATTATCCTATGATGCCTTAGAAAACTATTTTCTTAGACAATGGGGTGAAAGGAAAGACTATTTATATTATTTGACCGAGTTCGGGTATTTAAAGAAAAGGAATTCGGAAACTGTTATGGAATTCATTCAAAGGTTTAACAAGTTATATAATAAGATCCCAGTCGAAGTTAAATTGTCCCAACTTGCAGCAAAAGTAACCTTTGCGGGATCTTTCGAACCCAATTTCACACTTCTTTTGAGAGAAAGGAGAGGGGTTGCCCTAACCTGAATGCAAGATGATGTCGTAGAAATCAAATCTAATATGATGGCTTCTGGCAAGTTGAAAACCAAGGTAGAAAAGGGAAACCGAGAAAACAAACGTTTTAGGGAACAAGCGGGACCCTCAGGGTCCAATAGATCCACAGATGACAAAATGGATGATATGGCTAGGATAATTAAGGAGTTATCGAATAAGATTTCTAGAATGGAGCTAGACCAATCCAAGGCCGATCCTTTCGTTAAGAGGGAATTCAGAAGAAACCCCAATCCTCAAAATCAACAAAGACAGATTAAAAATGAAGATCAGAAAATTCAAACTCCTCTAAAAAATGAAAAATTTATAGGAGGAAACGACCTGCAAGATTTCGAGGATTTGGAAGAAGATGTGACAAATTTGGGTGACGACTGCACACAACCTTACTTAACTAAAGAAAATTGTGAGAAGTCCTTGAACACTCGGCAACCGTCAAATAAAGATGAAGACATAGACAACACCGATGTTTCTCTCTATCAAGAAACAATTGATTCTATAATGGCTGAGGTCCAACCTAGGTATAACCTGAGGTCTAAAAACAAACCTGTGTTGACTCCTCAACCCAAGAAAATTCTCCCTAGAGGTGAAGTATACGAGCCCACCCCAAAAGAGACTGAGACATATAATAGCAAAATGAAAGGGGCAGACTCGCTAGATCCCAAAGTAAAGGAGGTTGAGACCCAAACAAAGGAAACCAAGATAGTTGAAACACATACATCGGTATATAAACTCACGGGTGATAAATCAACACAAACAAATAAATTAGAAAAGAAGGAGTCTGTGGTTTCAACCAAAGAAACGAACAAAGGTAGTGGAGGGTTCAACCTCAAAAATGAGATAAATAAGATAAAAATACCAATCTCTCTGGTGGAATTAGTAAAGAATCATGTATATCGAAAGCAGATGACCAAAGTGATAGGTTTTTCGAATCTAGAAAGTCACTCTGACGTGATAAACTTGGAAGATGATAAGCCCAATATCACTTTTGGTTCACATTTCGAGGGTGCCAGAGACATCGTCGCTCCCTTCTATATCACCTTGAATGTGCATGATCAACTACTGCATAACTGCATGCTAGACTCTAGGGCCTCACATAATGTGATGCCCAAAACTATTATGGATAGACTAGGCCTTGAGATCACCAAGCCTTATGGAGATCTCTACTCTTTCGATTCAAGAAGAGTTAAGTGCATGGGTATGATAAAAGATTTAGTAGTCACTCTTGCACAGGTCCCAGTGAAAAGATTCTTGATGGATGTAGTTATTGCTGATATACCCCCGAAGTATGGCTTACTGCTATCTAGGTCGTGGGGAGCCAAACTTGGTGGGTCTCTTCAACTAGACATGACCTACGCCACGATTCCTATGTTTGGTGGACAAATTACTTGGATATACAAGGAAACGAGGCTAGCCTACACAGTGAGCGACCCTCAGAATCCTAACAATTATCCTGTTTATATTGTCGATCATGATCTAGGAAATTGTATTCTGTCTTTTGATGATGATGTAAATAGCTGTGCAGAAGAGAATTACTTAGAAAATAATGAATAAGGAAATACATACGAAAATATGCATAGCACTGGGATTTGGAAAATGTTTTTTGATGATGCCTTGTCATGTGAAGGAGCAGGTGCAGGAGTACTTTTTGTGGCATCTGAAAACGAATTTGTTATCCCTTTCTCTTACAGGCTTCAGTGGGATATAGACTACACCAATAACGTATGTGAGTATGAAGCCTTAGTCTTAGGGTTGGAAGCTGCCAGGAAGTTGAACATAAAGAACCTGGAAGTTTACAGAGATGCAGAGTTGATAGTGAAACAGATAAATCGGCAATACCAGGCCAAACACCCAAGATTGAGATCTTACAAAAATTGCGCCTGGGATCTTATGGAAAATTTATTTTCATCGATAAAGGTTCATTTCAACCCACGGGCTGAAAACCAGCAAGTCGATTCACTGGCCAAAGCAGCTTCAACTTTTGTACCCCCCACCACTTTCAAATTAAAGTACCACATAGAGGTAAGGCACAGACCATCCATACCAAACAACATACAACACTGACAGGTTTTCGAGGATGAAGAACAGATCAGAAAGTTCCTGGAAATTGTGGGTGATTTCTCTGAAACCCACATTAACCAGGAGGACCAAAATGATCATACCTGGATTATGCAAGAGGGAGAAGAGCCTTAGGAGTTTCGAGAAAAAATTGCTAACCATCGCATGTTGGTTTTAAAGAACAATCAGATTTCGAAGGGACTAATCCCCCTGGAGAGACTGTTCAATCAGAATGATATGCCCCTAAAATCCACTCTGCAACCCCAACCAGAAGAGGTTGAAGACTGTGACGTAGGGACCAAAGAGGAGCCTAGGATGGTAAAAATATCAAAGTACCTTCCTCCTAAGGTAAAAAGAAAGTATAAAGACTTACTCGGCCAGTATAAAGACGTCTTCGCCTGGTCTTACGAAGAACTGAGAACCTACGACACCACTGTGATAGAACACAAGATACCCCTAAAGCCTGGTGTCAAACCCTTTAGACAAAAACTTAGACAAATCAACCCTATCTTATTGCCCGTGGTCAAGAGGGAAGTTAAAAAGCTCTTGGATGCAAAAATAATCGTACCACTGAGATACTCCGATTGGGTAGCAAACCTGGTCCCGGTTAGAAAGAAGAGTGGGGAGATTAGACTGTGTGTTGATTTTAGAAATCTAAATAAGTCCTCCCTCAAAGATAACTACCCTCTACCCAAAATGGATCACGTTTAAGAAAAGGTGGTTGGGGAAAATAGGATGTTGATGATCAACGGGTTTTTCGGGTACAATCAAATCGTCGTCAACAAACACAATAAAGAAAAAATAGCCTTCACCACCCCTTGGGGTACTTTTATGTATGACAAGATGCCTTTTGGTTTAATGAAATGCAGGTGCTACTTTCCAACATGCTATGGATATCGCTTTCTTCAGCGAAAGGGACAAATTTGTGGTTATTTATCTTGATGATTTAACCATTTTTTCTAAATCTAATGAAGATCATCTGATGCATCTCAAGTAGACATTTGAGAAATGTTGCAGGTTTGGTCTGTCTTTAAACCCCAAAAAGTCTCACTTTGCCATGCAAGAAGGTAAACTCTTGGGCCATATTGTGTCTCGAGACGGAATTAAAATTGATCCTAAGAGGGTTGAAGCTATAGACACAACAAATATCCCTAGGAATGTAAAAGAGATTCAGTCATTCTTAGGAAAAATAAATTTTTTGAGGAGATTTATCCCAAACTTTGTTGAAATCGTGAAATTGATCACAGATATGCTGAAGAAAAACAGAGAAGTGAAATGGACAGCAGAAGCCAAAGCATCGTTTGCACGCATCAAGAAGGTTATAAGCGAGGCACCTGTACTGGCAAGCCCTGATTATCTAAAGGATTTTCTTATTTTCTCGTTCGCCTCCGAACACACACTTGCCGCAGTACTCCTCCAAAAAAATGAAGAAGGTTTCGAGCAACCGATAGCCTTTTTTAGCAAAAGTTTCAGAGACACTGAACTCAGATGCGATATAATGGAAAAATAAGCATATGCTATGGTGAAGGCATTAAAGGCTTTCAGAACCTATGTGTTGCATTCCAAGGTAATTGCGTACGTACCCACCAGCTCCATAAAAGGCATTTTGGTTCAATCTGATAGTGATGGAAAAAGGGGACGATGGCTTGCCAAAATTCAAAAATTCGACCTGGAGATAAAACCAACGAGACTAGTAAAGGGACAAGGTTTGGCTAAACTCTTAGATGAATCAAATTTCAGAGCCCTCGGAATAAATAGCCTACAGGGATGTGAAGAGTGTGTGGACATGAACGAGCTCGATGAGAAAACAAGCACAATCAGAATCGAAGAGAAGTTTGCCTCATCTGATTGGTACAAAAACATAGTGTCCTACCTGTTGACCTTGAAATGCGTGAGTGATTTATCCCCATCCAAAGCCAGGACGCTAAAACTGCATATGGTCAAGTACTGTATATCCAAAATTCAATTGTATTGGAAGGACCCACTTGGTTTCCTGTTGGTTTGTTTCGTTGAATCAGAAACAGAGAAGGTCATAAGCGAATTTCACGAAGGAGTGTGCAGGGGACATCATGCTTGGAGGGCGACAACTTATAAGATCCTAAAGGCAAGATATTATTGGCCAAAAATTTTCTGATACGTCAATGCCAAAGTCAGAACCTGTAACCCTTGCCAATTGTTCGCAGGCAAGCATAAACTCTCAGCGCTATTGTTGGTTCCGGTCAAAACAGAAGCCCCTTTTCAGCAATGGGGACTAGATTTTATAGGCGAAATTAACCCCCATTCTAGCGCTCAACACAAATGGATCCTGACTGCCACAGATTACTTCACTAAATGGGTGGAGGCTATTCCAACCAGAAGGGAAACAGATTCGGTGGTAATAGATTTCCTAGAAGAAAACATTTTGTCTAGATTCGGTTGCCCCTGAAAGATAGTCACAGATAACGCCCAGGCTTTTAAATCTATGGCTATCATCAGTTTTTGCCAAAAATACAATATCGTGCTAGGTCATTCCACGACATATTACCCCCAAGGAAATGGACTAGCCAAGTCTTCAAACAAGAGTCTGATCAATGTAATTAAGAAAGTGTTGAAAGAGAACAAAAAATATTGGCATGTGCATTTGAAATACGCTTTATGGACGAATAGGATAGGCACGAAAAAATCTATCGGCACTTCTCCTTTCCAAATGGTGTATGGGACCGATGTGGTATTACCCATAAATATGGTGCTTCCCGTAATGAAACTTTGGAAAGATGAGAAAGAAGAACCAAATCATGTCACAAGAAGGATAAACTAAATGATTGAGGTCCAACAGCATAGGGTCGAAGTAGATGAAAGGTTACAGAAATACCAAGACGACATGAAAATGTTATTTGACCAGAGGGCAAAAGACAGAGAGTTTCTCCCTGGCGATTTGGTCTTGAAATGGGATGCTGGGAAGGAAGACTCAGAAAAACACGGTAAATTCAATCATATCTGGTACAGACCATTCAAAGTCACAGCTCCTGAAGGAAAAAATTCATTTCTATTAGAAAATCTGGACAGTAAAATCTTCAACGCCCATGTCAATGGGCGTTATTTAAAACACTATATGTAATAATTGGTTCCCAAAAAATTTCCATTGTATATACCGTTTGTGTTTTCTTTCTATTTCATAATTTCTCTTTGGTAAGTTTACTTTCACCACTAATTAATTAGGTCAGTTATTTTTGTAGAAGTAGAGATGCGAAATTTTCAATGCATTCAGCTCTAAAAAAAAAAAAAATCGCGAAAGGAGTAAACAGAAAGTCATATATCGGAGAATAAATTCGCCGAAAATAGGTGATAGAAAAGGTTTTCCGTTATTTTAAAATGGTAAGGCAAAGGAACGAATTCCTGGTAATTTTATTTTTTAAACGAAGGTCTCCAAAGCACCATAATGATCTCATAAATATAATCTTTTCGCTTGACTGGTGATTAAAAGAACGACTCCTTACTCTGGGTCCTAAGAGTTTCACCTAGACAAAGATAGGAGGTAATTAAAATAAGCAGAGAAAGTAAAGCGTCTCCGAAAAAGGGTCCCAAAAGTCGGTGTTAATCCATAATCTTTGTGTTTCGAATCCCAGATTTCTCTCTGTCACCCTTTTTTCTGTCCTTGGACTTACCTTCTTAAAAAACCAAGCTTCTTTTCAAGTTCCGTACATAGGGAGAAGAGATTTTTTTTTAGCTTTGGAAGCTGTAAAGCAGATTTCAGAAAGTAAGCCAGTCTTCACAACCACTCAGTCTCTTACTAAACAAAGTTATGCGTAGGTTGATCCTGACTCTTCTAGGTTTTTTAACAGTTTTCGAAGGATTGAGGCTTGCTCGAAGGAAGGCCCCTGGAAGTAATCTTTCCCATTTTCCCTGCGAGCTAAGGTGTTTTGAAAGTTAATGGAAGGTTGGTACCGAGTAATCAAAGCAAGTTGACAGACCTCCACTACAAATATTACACAAATATCATCCCTCATACAAACTGATTGCCCCCACTTCGTGCTCTAAAAAGTAAATTATAAGACAGATGGTGAAAGTAAATTCATATTTTATTGCCCCCATCTAGTCCAAAGAGACTATGAAAGGAAATTCAAAAATGATTGCCCTCGTCTCAGCATTTAAATGCATAAATATATTTTAAAGTGGTGAAAGGAAATTCAGTAAAAAGGGCCAGATAGCTTCACCGGGGTACTGAACAGGCTCGCTAGTAGTGAAGCAATATCTGAGATATCTATAAGGCTATCATACGTGAATCTCACTCTACTCTGGTAACCAATTTTTTTGAAACCAGATCTGTATCCCAAGTTCAGAGAGGGTTCCCCGATTAAAAACATGTAATCTACTTCATTTGATGCAAGCCAAAAGCCACAAGATCTGTTGGATTTCCTAGGACTGTTTTGATTATCTTGAGGTAGACATGAATTCAGTAACGAGAAGGAGAAGGTCATGAAAGGGGCTACAGCTGAGTTTGAAACGCTTTTGAGTTTTGAAAAGCTTTTCAGAAGTAAAAGACGAAATCTCTTCTTCCCTCTGTATCCCTTTCCTTAAGCAAGTTTCGTAGAAATAAAACCAATGACTCCATTTACCCAATACAGGCATGTGGTCTACTGTTCTTCCCATCTCACAGGAAGACGGGATCCCTAGTTGGAGCCTATGTTGGAGCCACCTTTTATAAGTGATTGAAATATAATTCTACAAATCATAAGTTTAACCCGACATGCGAAGTAACGATGGTCGTTATACTCCTAAGTCACTACCTTTTAATCGTTAAGCAAGATTTTCACTTTTATATACCTCGAGCTATCGTGCTTTAGGAGTTACAAGTCACACGGTTTCCAAGCCCCGATGCGCGAAGTCGCGAAACAACCTTGAAATCTTACCCAGGTTAGCACCGAGAGTAAAGTTCCTTAAACCTTAGTT